>QKWP01002874.1:21304-44660 GCA_003550325.1 Gigaspora rosea | reverse complement strand
ACAAATTACTATAAAATTTATATGTAATAATCCAACTTTTAGCAAATTTACTTGATTTTAGAAGCAGCAAAAATGTCTAAATTCATGCAAATCAGTTATGACCTATATAAGAGATGTTTGGGAGCCTTTAGCTGCTGATGTTTCTGCTCATGAACTAGTAGACATACTCAAGGTGAATAATATAGATCTAGATGATGATTCTTTTGATCTGTTGAAAGAAATTTTGGAACAGATTTGTATATTTAGTTTTTCTTGGTTTTTTTTTGTACAGGTTATAAAAACAACTTATAAAGCAGAGCTTTCTTCTTAATTCTCTTAGACAACCCGGTCCTGTTGTCATAGCCAAATGTAATTGAAAAGTTTGATTATTAATAGATTTAAGGTTTTTAAGAGAATTTTAAATATTTTTATTAAGATAAGGGCAGTGACAGATATTACGTAATATCCTGGGGGGAGAGAAGTTAAAAAAATTTTTACATAAGACTAATTTAATTTTACAATTTAATTGGCTAATTGGTCTTATATAAGGGGGAGGTGGAGTAGCTCTATGATAAAATGATATTACATAATATATGTCACAGCTTTAATGAAATTAAAATAATCAAAATTTGCTTTTCTCAAGGTCTTTCGCTTTGTGTTTTTTATATCTTTTCTTATATACTAACTGTTGATTTAACTTTCTTAGATAATACAGTCACAAATATCAATATTGGACTGATATTATGCATGATAATCAAGACTGATTGATTGTATTTGTGATGACAGATACATTACGATGGTACGATTAATTGGGATGCATACGGGGCAACGGCCATTATATGGCGCAGAGATCCGACAATAATGAATAAACCTATATACAATAAACAGAATAAATAATAAACAATAAATAATAAATAATAAAGAATAAATAAATATAACTCTTCTTATGACTATACTATGACCCATCCCGTAATAACAGTCGTTAAGCAAAAAGTCTGACGGTCATTATGTGTCAAGGGCCCATGACCATTGTGGTACATATCGGTATACTGATAGTTCCTACTATATTACTACTTGATATTATCTATTACACAATATGATTTACTATATTACACAATACTATCTACTATATTACACAATACTATCTACTATATTACACAATACTATCTACTATATTATAGTAGTTCTTTCAATTTTTCTTTGAGGGCTTGTAGTATAAAAAAATCTTTTTTGCTAGATTTTATTTTTTCTATTATAATTTACTATAGCTAAATAACTTACTTGTATTTAATAATATCTATATTAGTTTGTAATGGCTTTTTGTTACTAAATTTATATCTTCAGTTCTACTTTTTTTTTACTAAGTTTTGCATTTTTTCTTTTAATAAAATATTTTCTTTTTGCCATAAGTACTCTTTTTTTTTATATATATATAACTCAATGATCTTGCTTCTTTTTATTTATAAGAAAAGCTAATCATTGCTACTATATAAAAGTACAAAATGATTATTAAACTATTTCTATAAAAAAAACTTTTCAAGTATTAGATACCCAAATCAATCCACTATAACAACATTTTGTCTCAAGTTGAAGCCTAAACTTGTTTAAACATTTGTACAACCAAATGTATACCCAACTATTACTGATATCAGCATTGTATACTATATCAAAATTATTTTTTTTTTCTTTAAAAATTTTTTTTTTCACAAAGAGCATAAAAAAGAAGAAAAATAAAAACAAACAAAATAGAAAATAAATACAAAAGGAAAATATAAAAGAAGAAAAAATAAAAAACAAAAGAAAAGAAAATGACAAAAAAAAAACAAAAGAGAAAGAAAAACAAATTTAGATAGTATAATTAAAGTCTATACTATGTTTATAAAAATTATATAGTACTTACTACAATAAGATCTCAGTACTGTATCTAAAGTAAAAAATATAAAGAAAAACTACTATACCAAAAAATTGAAATATACTATTCAAAATTTTTTAAATGGTTTATCCATAGGTGTCTGTTAGTCATTGCTATATATATGAACATATAGATAGCTTCATGTATATTGTAATCTCTTGTAACTTATTGTGACTTTAGTTTTCATTTTGAAAAAAATAAACAATTTTGATTTTTTAAAAGAGTATGCTAAAATTTCTGCTTTTTGGTAAAAATTTTATGAAAAGCTATATAGGAGTCTAAAAAATCAATATAAAAAAAGTATAGAAGTTTGCAAAATATAGAATAGTATAAAAAACCAAGAGCTTGCTTTCACTAATGCTTCTACAGGTTTTTGATATATACTTTTTATAAGTACCTTTATTTGTTTTATACTTGTATTACTAATTGTATTAAAACTATTCAATATGTATACATATATTAATTTTATTTTTGTATATTTTTTTTATAATTGTTTTTGAGTTTTTCTATTAATGTTTTTATTAGTTGATAGCAAGTATATTATTCAGATTTGTAATACTATTTTTCTAAAAAAAAGTTCTAAGTATATATAGGCTATACCTTATAATATTTTCTATATACTTCTGCTAGTGTTTTCTAATTAAAATTCTCACTTTTAAACCCTTATTTTTATAGTATTTTTATTCTTTTTTTTTTCAACCAAAAACCTGCATATTCTAAATGCATTGTTTTAATTTACTTTTTTTTTTTCCTATATTCATTTTTATAATTTCAATTATGTTTATCTTTTCTTCTTTACCAAGTTCTGCAGGACCCCAGTCATCTCTTATATAGGTTATAACTGTATTTTGGCCAATTTTGATCTAATTTGCTAAAAATGACAAACTATATTTATTTAAATAACTTCTAATCCAGTAATCAGAATTGAATGAACTTTTTTTTTGTTAGATGACCTTACTAAGAGCTTTATTTAAAAAAAAAGTTCATTTAAATTGGACCACTAGATGGCAAAATAATTGCTAAAAACTGATTTTTGCTTTTCAAATTTCAGGAGTTTTTGCTGAAAAAATAAAGTATGATCTTTGTACTAGATATCTGAGGTCCTAGTTCTGCTAATTTTATTAACTTTTCTTTATTTAATCTTAGCCGTTAATATTGTAAACTTCTAGCTTTAATCTATTAAAATTCTTTATAGTTAGATTTTTATAAATGCAAAACCTATAAATGCAACACCTCTCTAAATGCATGTTTTTGTCTTGTTTATAAAAAATTATTAGTACTAAATACATGTTTTATATTTTGTAAATGCATGTTCTCTTAAATAATTTTCTATAATATACTCTTTCTCTAAATGCACATAGATAATCAAATTTTATATTTAAGATAGGTTATACAGAAGTTACACAAATTTGATGATTAATTTTTAAAGCTACAATTTAATTGGCTCTCTTTAAATACAATATCTTTCTAAATACACATTGTAGGCTTGTTTGTACATATTGCATTTATGAAGGTTTGGCTATATAATTTTTTTTTTTTCTAAATTATTGTTAGAAGCAATAAGCAATTAACTGCTTGATCATTCTGAACCTTGCATGTTCAGAACATTTCTTTTAGGCAAATTTCTTTCTGTTAATTTTTATTATTCTTTTCTTCTTCTTTTTCAAAATTCTTTATATCTGTATTGCTGTTTTCTTTGAAACTCTAGAGTTGGTTAAAGGCTTTTTTATTATGGGCCTTGCTCTTTTACTTTTTTTTTACCCTTTGCCAGTATTGAGCTTCTTATGCTTGGTTTCCAAACTCAAGATTACTTTTAAGCAAATTATTTTTAGTACTTTGGTTTTATAAATATATTTTCTCTTTTTATAAGTTCTTTTTTCTGACCATAATAAAATAAGCTTGTCTCAACAGGTTCAGAGTATTTTTAAAATATAAAAAGGCTAATTTTCATGGATTTCCATTACTATTTCTGGGTATGTATACTGATTTTACTATGTATGGCCTCAGAGCAATTCAGAGTTAATAGAGTGAATTTCATGCCTTTGCAAAGACAAGAAGTAAAAGAAAATAAAGGTACTTGATTAAAAAAGAATAAACAAAAAAAAAAGATGTCTTAAAGCATAAAAGCAATCGCACAATATTCGTTAAAGAAATTATTATTAAGAAAAGGAAATTTAGTACACGTGCTACGGAAAATAAAGAAACGAACATGAGCTAAGTGCAGAGCACAAAAAGTCTGATATACTGAGGGAAATCTTGTATAGACTTGCTAGAATTGAAGAAAGGTATCCTTCTTCCCAACTACTACTCCGATACCATCATCCCCTAACAACCCTTCCCAACCACCGCTTTCCCGACACCACCACTTCCCCGACACTTGAAACCCCCTTCCAACAACCACCACTTCTCCGATGTCAAGAAAGGCGTAATATGAAGTGTTCCATTTATAATTGAAAAATATCAATCATGTCAAAATTTACATGATCTAATAAAAACTCATTTTTTAAAAAATTGTAAAAATGGGTCCTTTTAATACTGAACACCTCATATTTGTTTTAAATTGCGATATCCAATAAAATTGCGAAAAAATGGTTTTGTGCTCGAACTGAAGATTTGCGCGACCTCCCAGCGCAATTACGATTATTTTTTCTCGATATCATTGCCGTTCTGGCCAGCACAGTCAGTCACTCACTTCTCAATCATAATTCTACTAACTTATAATAAAAACCACCTCCTATACAGATTATCGATTTTCATGATAATCTGTGATTGCGATTAATCTAAAATTTAAATAGATTTTGGATCATTTCGCCATGAAGCAGTACAATCGAACATGTTTTATCGACACCTTTCTCGGTTTATTGCTTCAATTTCTTCCTATGTACCGTCTCGTGGCTTATCAACTACATCTTTTTTGCGGCTCGCCTCAGTTACTGACCAGGCGGTCGATCCACGCTTAGTTGCTGATAGGTTCGAAGAAGAAACAGACGTTGTGATAGTTGGCGCAGGTCCTGCAGGCTTATCAGCTGCTATTCGCCTGAAGCAGCTTGCAAGCCGTGAAGGAAAAGAGATCAGGGTGGTTGTAATTGAAAAGGCGGGCGAATTAGGCATATAATTTCTTTTTTCAATTTCAATACTACCCGATAGTCAGTTTCATATTAAAGCTAACAATAAATAATGATTGTCCAACATATAGGTACACATACACTCTCGGGTGCCGTTCTCGAGCCGCGAGCTCTTAATGAACTTATTCCTGACTGGAAAGACCGAAATGCTCCCCTTAACCAACCGGCCCTTAAAGATTCTTTACGATTATTTACTGAGAAAACTTCATACCCTCTTCCTCATTTATCTCAGATGTCTAACAAGGGTAACTACATTGTCAGCTTGAGTAATTTTGTGAAATGGTTAGGTAAACAAGCTGAAGATGTTGAAGTCGAAATATACCCAGGCTTTGCTGCAAGTGAGGTTAGGCTTTACATCATGGCTAGCTAAAAATTTTGTCTATGCGAATAACAATATATTTTAATTAACGTAGGTTTTGTATAACGATGATGGTAGCGTATGTGGCATTGCTACAAATGACATGGGCCTTGATAAAAATTTTAAGCCAAAAGATAATTTTGAGCGCGGTATGAACTTCAAAGCTAAAGTTACTCTTTTAGCCGAGGGATGTCATGGGTCGCTCACCAAGACGTTGATGAGTAAGTTCAATCTTCGTGAAGGCCGACAACCTCAAACATACGGGATTGGTATTAAAGAAGTATGGGAGATCGTTCCAGAAAAACACAAGCCTGGATTTGTTTTCCATTCATTGGGATATCCATTGGATTCCAAAACGTACGGGGGTGGCTTCATGTATCACATGGAGAATAATATTGTGCAAATAGGGTTTGTGGTAGCTTTGGATTATCAAAATCCGTATTTAAATCCATATAAAGAATTTCAGGTCAATAGTATGAATAGATGGTTTATTATCTGACCTTGTAATTACAATATTTCAATTTCATCTTAATTGCCTGACATATTTTACTAATTGTAGTTATTTAAATGATGGATGACATTGCCACAGAAATACAAGCTGCATCCGTATATTAAGAGATTCTTAGAAGGGGGTAAATGTATTTCATATGGTGCACGAGCACTTAATGAGGGTGGATATCAGGTATATAAGTTTGTTATTATACTTCAGGTCATTGAAGTGATTAATTATAGGGATAATTATATGGATTTTTCTGATGGTTATTTATTTTTTATTTTTTTTTTTTTTAGTCGATCCCTAAGTTGGTATTCCCGGGCGGGGCTCTTATTGGCTGCACTGCCGGATTTATAAACGTTCCAAAAATCAAAGGAACACACACAGCAATGAAATCTGGAATTCTTGCCGCAGAAGCAGCATATGACGCTATTATATCTAACAAATCCGCGTCTGGACCTATAACCCTTACTGCTTACGAAAAGTCCATTGAAGACTCATGGGTATATGAAGAATTATATAAAATTAGGAACATTAGACCGTCATTCAATAACCCTTTAGGATTGTGGGGATGTCTTTTATATTCTGGCTTAGATATGATGTTTTTAAAAGGCCGTGTCCCATGGACATTTAAACACCATTTAGATCACGCTTCCCTGAAATCTGCAAAGTAATTTGTTTAATAATTCTTTGTGTTTACAATTTTATACTTTTAACTTATGTTATTTAATATAATTCACATAGGGAATGTAAGTTGATAGAATATCCTAAGCCAGATGGTGTAATTACATTTGACCTTCTCGAAAGTGTTTCTCGAAGTGGAACATACCATGCCGAAGATCAGCCAGTTCATTTAAGAGTAAGAGATAAGACAATACCAGTTGAAAGAAATTTGAAAATATTCGGTGGTCCGGAATCAAGATTCTGTCCAGGTAAGAAAAAAACATTATGTCAAATTTCTTAAACGATGCATTCTTACAGTTAATGATTTCATTAATATGTCAAGCCGGTGTTTATGAATTTGTCGATGATGAAACTAATCCGAGTGAAAAACGCTTGCAAATTAATTCGCAAAATTGTGTTCATTGTAAAACATGCGACATTAAAGACGTTTCCCAAAATATTGATTGGGTCACACCTGAAGGTGGAGATGGTCCAAAATATTCTCTTACCTAATTAAATACATAATTATATTAAAAATCGATTTTCTTTTATTTTATTTTTTCTTTGCAACTTATTTCAGCATGTAATATTAAAACCATTTCTTTAGCATTAATAAATAGTTAAATGATTGGTATTTAGGCTCTAATTCGGGAAACGCATAATATAAGAACTTGTCTTTAAAATGATTCATGGAATAAGAAAAAAATACTGTTAAAATATTTAAATTAAGAACCATTTAATTATATAAATTTATAACATGTGATATTTTTAACTACTTTCTTACGGAATTATTTTCTCAAAGAAATTCGAATTTATTATTATTATTAGTATTTATTATTAATAAGCGAGAGTTTTTAATGATAAAAGCAGTCTATTATATATTATATTTTAGCATTCACAACACTAACCCCATGCTGCACTTGTACAATAATTTATTATAAGATGTCCATCTGTGCTAAAACACTAAGGAAAAACCATGAAAAACATAAATTAAAATATGAAATTTAAAGAATGAAGGTCAAGCAAAATTAAATTGACATACCTTGTGCAAATTTGACACAATCTCATCAGGAGCTGGGGAGAAAGCACTATTTACATATAAGAACTATTTAAAATAAAATAAATAAAGAGAAAATCAGAATGGTAAATATGATTTTGAATTTGCTGGTCAAAAAATCAGATTAAAATTACCAAAGGATCTGATGCTTTATAGTTAAGTTGGTTTCTTAGGAATTGGATCACGACTTGAAATTTATTAGAGGCGGTTATTTTAAAAAAAGGTTGTTTTAGGATCGGTGCGTTACCTATAGCCCGAAAGCGTACAACAACTATTTAAATGATCGAGGATGAAACAATAATAAATAAGCAACATTATAAATAATTTCAAGCGAAATATCATATTTCAAATACACAACCTTTATTTTGATCTTTCTTTCCTTTGTATTTTTCAAGAATTGTAGCAGGATTTAAGGGAGTTTGAGGAGTTTGAGGAGTGTTTTCGGCAAGAGATGTATTTAAAGAGGAAGTGGAAGAAGAATGTAGAAGTGTTGGATCGTTATTTGCCGAAGACATTGTAATAAAATTTATTTTTTAAGAATAACTAGAAATAAATCTTTCGTTAAGTAATCTCGGACCTCCGACCCCAAAACTTTGGGCACGTTTTATGCATTAGAAGTTACATAAACAAGATTGGCGCCACTTTGCTGCGCCATTCACAGAAGTGGATTTTTGGCTAACATTAAAATTTAAGACAGGCCACATGACTAATGGAAAATCTACAATCTACAACAAATTTTTCGATGACGTTTAACCAATTAGAGTTATGTCAAGGTGCGATTTTTGTTAGTGTATTTTGTTGATTGGCTGATTCGCAATTTATACGCTTATTTTAGAAAAAAAAAAGAAAGTTTCTAATATTTTATATTAAATATAGTTGGATTTTTATAAATGCAATCTCTATAAATACAATACTTTTAAATGCATGTTGTTGTCTTGGCCATCCCTTAAACTGTCTCGCGGGTAGGGTGGGGGGCACAGAGTCTGTGGGCATGCCCCCCCTTGGGCATGCCCCTGGGCATGCCCAAGGGCATGCCTTTAAACTAAAAGGCATGCCTCCGGTATGGGCATGCCCCTAGGGGCATGCCTAAAAATTTTCTCGTGCCCCCTTGGGGTCGTCGCAAATTCACGTGACCACAGCCAATCAAATTATAGAATTTTGATGATCGCTAACGAAGCAAAACAAGAAACAAAAATGAAAAACCTAAAAAAATATCTACCTCAGGCAGTGTTGGACTATGACCTATTATGACCTATATGATCTATATAACCAGTCATAGGTAATATAGTCATCATAAGGGTTATATGACCGTATGACCAAGATTATTTGGTCAGCCAATAAAATAGCTAGATTAGTAGTATATATATTGACTGCATTGATGTATTATATCTCAATTAAAGATTAAGCCCGTCTACTTCAAATAACTAATTCGTGTAACAAATTCAAAACTGGATAACAACCCGGTTAACTCAAATAACTCAGGTAATCTGGTTAAAATTAGTAATCCTAAAAAAAAAAAAAAAAAAAAAAAAAAAAAAAAAAAAAAAAAAAAAATTAAAAAAAAAAAAAAAAAAAAAAAAAAAAGCCGTTTTATACCATTTTTACCCCTCCCTTCCTTTCTTTCTCTTTCCCTTTCTTTCTCTTTTCCTTTCTTTTTCTCTGCCTTTTTTTCTTTCTGCCTTTCCTTCTCTCTCCGGATTTGGATTACAGCTGCTTCATAATTTCTGGGCCACTCTAAAAAAATTTGCCGAAGTCTACTCGGCCAAAGTCGATAAGTTATTGATTTCGGTGATTTAAAAATTTTTGTGATAATATACAGCACATTGTTTGATCAATATTATATTACATTCGTATTGTCAACTCTATTAAATTTTCGCCTTATCCAATATGTATGACTTTACAAATATTTATGGTAAAGACTAACTAAATAAATCCGAATATAATTACTGAATTAATAAATCTTTAATCATTAATCCAGATTTAATTATTAAATCTGGATTTAATCATTAAAGGTATTAACTTTACTCTCAATGACAGTATCGTCAATTATCATGTTGATACACGAGCAAGATCTACATTTCTTACAACAGGTTTCGTTTTTTTTTTTTTAGTCATTTTGTATGTTCTTTATCTCATATATAGTTTATTATTTAGTACATAGCCACTATTGAATGAAGGTCGCAGACGAAAATCTTTAAAAGGATAGATTAACAATATATGATTCCAAAATTAGATTAATCTAAACCTTCCCTAAATTAATCATACATTTTTGAATTCATTCCTAATTTGGAATGTGCAGTCTAAGCCAACAGGTTAACACAGGAACATAATCGCGCGACTAGAATTCGCAGATTAGAAAAATGCATAAGATATGCATTAGAGATTTTAAAGGGATTTTGCGGTCAAAGCCAACTGGATTGATGCGGAAGACACAATTATAAGCTAGAAAAGTACGTTAGATATTATGAATAGGTTGTAAAGAAAAGGGATTATGCGACCAAAGCCACTAGGGTCTAAATTAGAAAAGTATATAAGATATTATGAATAGGCTGCGAAGAAAAGGGATTATGCGGCCAAAGCCAAGTGAAGTGACTGGGGCAAAAAACATAATTGCATGATATTGTAAGTAGGTTGCGAAAAGAGATTATGCAGCCAAAGCCAAGCGGGTCTGCGCGAAAAATAATTGCGTGATTAAGCATAAGTTTGAAATATCGAGAATGGTTATAAAAAAAAAGGAATTGTATTATATAGAATTTAGATCGTTGTAAAATGTATTTAAACTGTACTTTTTAACTTTGAATAAACTTTACAATTCAACTTGTCTATTAAATAAAAAAATTTAAATCGTTCTCTTATATTAAAAACTTTTTTTTTGATTTACATCATATTAAATTCATCACGCATAAATAACTACAAATTATTATCATCATAATTAAATCATCCTCTTAACAATTATCGCATTATTAAATTCGAATTAAGTCTCTACTTCTCTAAGAAAATCGTTATATCATGAATATTCCTACTGGATTTGCTTTGCCACTCCCAACACAAGGTTATCGCTGGAATGGTTTTTATCGTTCTGAAATGAAAAGAACCGGATCTGGGAATAGATATACTGCAAAATGCAAGCACTGTTTGGTTGAGCTAAGTGGCAAGCCTGATAGACTTCATCAACACGTTCTTCGGTGCAATGATTGGCCTGCTTCTGAAAAAACTGCTTATATTCAAAAAATTAGTGAAGAAACTCATGCATCCCGTAAACGTACCCGTGATAATGATAACACATCTGTTGAACAAACAAATGAACAAGTGAATGATGATACCGAACAGTGGTCTTCTACATCTAAGCCTCATCAAGAAAATATACTTAGTTGGTGTACCCGAACTCTGTCCCAGGCACAATTAGAGTATTTTCATCAAAAACTCCTAAAGATTATTATCCACGGAAATCTTACTTTTCGCTTTGTTGAAAACCCGTACCTGCAAGATTTTCTTCAAGAATTAAATCCTTCTTATCATCTTCCTTCTCGTGATATGGTTAAAGGACGTCTTTTAACTAAAATGTTTTCTAACCACGTTCAAGAAAAGCTTAGTACACTTTCATCTTTTACTGACCTTACTATCTCTCTCGACGGATGGACTGATATTTCTGGAAATTCAATATTCGGATTTATGGCCCTTAAAGAATGTCAAGAAATTGTGCTCGATATTCTTGATTTATCTGCACATCGCCATACTGGAGGTTTTATTAAAAATAAAGTGCAAGAGGTCTTAACCGCAAATGGCATCAAAATGTCATCCGCAATTGCCTGTGTCACTGATAACCCTTCGAACATGAACAAGATGAGGAGATTGCTTAACGAAGAATATCCTAATATAGTCCCTATCCGTTGTTGCTTGCATGTTTTTAATCTAATTGTTAAAGACATTATTAGCTTTTCTGATACTATTACAATTTGTAAAAAAAACCAAAAGATTGTTAACTTTTTTAATGCATCACATATCTGGCGTCGAGCACTACAAACTTGGCAAAAAGAGCATAATATTAAGCATTTTTTAAGTACGTTCTGCGAAACCAGATGGTATTCGCTTGCCAAAGTTTGTATGGGTGTATCAGCCTATGAAGAAGGCTTTCGACATTGTCTCTTGTTGAGTGAAACTGAACACCCTACGTATCCTGAAATTGAGAATACTACAGTTAAAAACATCATTCGTGATAGGTACCATTTTGCCGATAATGATATACTAACAAAAGTAATCAAACCAGTTGTTGACGCCATTGGAAGGTTGGAATCAAGTAATTCAACTTTAGCTGACATTTTTAAAGAACTTATTAATATTCATCGGCAAATAACCCAGCTTGAGGTTCCAATCGTTGGCTTTAAAGCCCACACACTCGCAGTTATTAACAAACGCGCGAGAGAATTTGATAGTGACATTTTTTTTGTTGCACTCTTCCTTTCTCCAGCACACAAACGAGTAGCCATATCAAGAAAAATGGATGGAGAGAATATTATTCGTGCTTCGCTTGAACTAGCTAGAATCTGGAATTTTAACAAAAGAGATGCAGGACTTCTACGTAACGAATTAATTAATTATAAAAACAGCGATCCTCCTTTTGATGATATGTCTTCCTTCATTCCTTCACAATCACCACGAACATTTTGGACTGAATTTACTGGAAATGCACCAATCTTACGCCGTTTTGCAAAGAAAGTCCTCGCTATTGTCCCTCATGGAGCCGCCTGTGAACGACTTTTTTCATTGCTTGGAATAGTCAAATCAAAAGCGAGAAATAGATTAACCCCCGACAGTCTTTCCATACTTGGACAGCTTCGAACTGAACTAAAAAAAGCTGTACCCACTAAGAATAGAAAGCCTAAAGCTGTTTCTGAATCTTCAATCCAGGATGATGACAACGTTGACATCTTTTTTGACGATGAACAAGAAGAAGGCGAGCAGATTGATGTGAATGAAGAACTAGAAGAGGTAATAGCGCAAGATGAAATTTCTGTTATAGAAGAATTCTTCGATATTGCAGCGTTTGAAAGAGATCAAGAAGCTCTTACCGATTTTTTACCCCAGATTGGTGCAGAAAGAAACGACCAGCCGGTAGAAGAAGAATGGTCCGTTAACGATATTCTTTATATGTAATTTAAAATTGTATTAGTTTTTGTTTGATTTATCAATGTAAAATTCAAACTGTAACATATAAGATATTCATTTATTCGTTTTTAAAAAATAAAGATTATTATTAATTAACTAAATCCACTGAATAAATAAAGTCGAACATGAAATTAACTTCCCTAACAGATTTAAAAATAATTTTATCGTTCAAAAATTTTAAAATCCCTAATAAAAGCCCTGGGCAAAAGAGGTCGCCTTGAAAAAAAAAAAAAAAATTTAAAAATCTAATTGGCACGTGTCACTCTAGTACGTATCATGTGACGAAAAGTTTAAATCAGATTTATGTTCCCGATAGTAATGTTCGCAGCCGAACGAACTGATAATGTAGTAATTTTCAGTATTATGTTCAACTTAGCAATTTTTTTTTTTAAAAAAAATTGCTTAGTTGAACGCAGTATTTAAATTGGGCACAGTTTTTAAAAATTTAGTTTTGGCTTTGAGCGCAGTATGTAAATTAGGCACAGGTTAAAAAAATCATTAGTTGTGCGCAGTATTTAAAAAATTGAAGTTTGTTTCAGTAAATCGATTATTATATATATACTACATGCATAATTTACAAATTCATATCGCATAAATTCTGTGTTCCTGATTCAAGGGGGCATGCCCGGGCATAGAGGGGCATGCCTCTAGCCCGAGGCATGCCCATAGGGGCATGCCCAAAAATTTTTCCATGCCCCCCGCCCTACTCGCGGGCAAATTTACTTATTAACCATTTTAATGCACAGTATCGGTATAAATTAAATGTCATGCTACCGTAATTTCAGAATTTACCGTGCAAGATACCCGGGTACGATTTAATTCACGTGGTAAAAATTTTGATTTGTATTTTGTATGATAGAGGGTACATTTTTGTAAAGAGCGTATATTAGCCCATAAGTAAAAAAAATTATTAGTAAATCGGCCCACAACAAATACAAATCAAAGGGGGGTACCGATCAAAGGTGGTATCTTCCACGGTAAATTACGAACATTCAAACGTTTGGTCAAAATTTTTCACCAATGCTTGAAACTCGAAATTCATCGATTTCAATCTCTACAATATCGAATTCGGCCGTTACCGGTAGTAATATGAAATTTAATATACTGTGAAAAAATCATGTGATCGGGATTATAATATAATATAAATACCCAGAAACACGCGTTTAGCGCGCTTTGTACGCACCTTCGCTATATTTTTCGACTTTAACAATGTCTCACGAAAAAGAACCTATCGAAGATGAATATACTGACGAAGAACAAGAAGAGCAGGGAATGATCTATACACCAATTTCAGCGCTTGAAGTTTGCTATTATTTAATTTTTTTAGCTATTTTTTTTTGTTTTATACGCGCTTTATTTCTAGCTTTCTGACGTGTTATTTCATAATTCTAAAGGAATTTGGCATTAATGCTTCTGATATTAAGAAACTTTCTGATAACGGGTATACTACTGTTCAAGCTATAGCTTTTTCTCCAAGAAAAGCTTTGTTGACTATTAAAGGGATTTCTGAAGCAAAAGTCGATAAAATTCAAGCTGAAGCTTTCAAATTAGCCCCTAAAATGGGTTTCGAAACTGCAACTGAAGTAAAGGAAAGAAGAGAAGAGTACGTTTACATAACTACTGGTTCTTCTGAATTAAATAACCTTCTTGGAGGTAATAAACTTTTCTGTTATTGATTAATGGTTTGTTAAGCAATTTCTTATTTCTTTCTTTTATTCCAATAGGTGGTATTGAATCCGGTTCTATTACTGAAGTTTTTGGTGAATTTAGAACTGGAAAAAGTCAACTTTGTCATACTCTCGCAGTTACATGTCAGGTAATAATTTTATTAATAATTCTTTATCTAATTTTTTTATAGCTTTTAAATTTTATTACATTTTTATATTTAAAGCTTCCTGTTGATAACGGTGGTTCTGAAGGTAAAGTTATTTATATCGATACTGAAGGCACTTTCAGACCCGAAAGATTGGCTTCTATTGCTGAACATTATGGAATGGATCCGAATCAAATTCTGGATAATGTTGCTGTTGCGAGGGCTTATAATACTGATCACCAAATGAATTTATTGGTACAAGCTGCTGCAATGATGACCTCGTCAAGGTTCAACTCTTACTTTCTTTAAGACTTACTGTTTAACTTATCCTAATTATACTTTTTTTTTTTTTTTTATATATAGATTTGGTCTCTTAATTGTCGATAGTGTCACATCATTATATAGAACAGATTATTCTGGTCGAGGTGAACTTGCTGCACGTCAGATGCATTTGGCAAAATTTCTACGTGGCTTACTTCGTTTAGCTGATGAAGTATGTACTTATATATCTTTCGATGATTATTGATGTTAACATATATATGTTTATTTATATGTTTCTTAGTTTGGTATTGCGGTAGTTATTACAAATCAAGTCGTAGCGTCTGTTGATGGAAACATGTTATTCCCTGGTGCTGCTGATAAAAAGCCTATCGGTGGGAATATTATAGCACATGCGTCAACAACAAGGTAATCTTGAAATTTCAGACGTGAAATAAAAATCTATTGTAATTTAATATTTATTAAAAATTTTTCTTAAAAATTCTCAGATTATATTTACGTAAAGGCAAAGGTGATAATCGAGTTTGCAAAATTTACGACTCCCCATGTCTTCCGGAAGGTGAAGCCACTTTTTCGATAGGACAAGGCGGAATTGAAAATGCAAAAGATTAAATATTTAAAGGTAAATTTTATCATTATATTTCTAACTATATACATTCGGTGATTCTTGAACGAATCTATCAATATCGATAAATATACATACATGTAGATTTTATATTAAGATGTTTGGAATAAATCTATAATACAATCACGTGGTAAATGCATCATCGAGAATAAGGTAAGAAATCTGAAACAAATTTAATTAAATTCTAAAAATAATTTGAGTACTTTTTATTAGCAATTCATTTTAATAATCAATTACGTAATTAATAATTCAAAAAAAACGGCTTTTTTAAAATGCCAATAGCTCAAAATATATAATTATCATTATATTTTTTAGTATTCTATTTTAAATTATTAGACTTAAATTCACTTGGTTTAATCGGATTTGTTGTTATTTTGTAGATTAAACTTGTTTCACATTTTGAGAAAAGGCATATAACTTATATTGCAAGATTTAACTTAAACGAGAGAAAAAATAAAAAAAAATTGACGTAAACTTACTTAACAAATAAATGAAATAAATAATTACAGTATTTGGAAAAAATTTTGCAAAAAAGAAAATATGCAAATTAAATAAGTTGTAATAAAAATAAAACTTTGCTAGTAGCTATTGTTTATTGCTTTTACTAACTGGTTAATTATAGTGTCACGGCGAATTTATGAAGAGCATCATTTACTATTATTTTTATTATTTTTTATCGTAACATCATAAATAACGTCTACCTAGACACTATGTTAAATGGCAATATGCCTAGTATTTGCAGAACTCTACAGCCAATAACTAAAGTTTTACATGTTGAATAATTATGTTATAAAAATTATGTATGATATAAAAATTAAATAAATTTGTTTATTCAAATTATTTGTTAGATTTGTTAAATATGAAATAACAAATATAAATATGAAGCTTAAGTTTTGACCTACTAATTTAGGTGTTTGAGAACTATTAGATGAAAAATTTATTGAGTTAGGCTTTTTCAAACACTTTCTTCTATAGTTAATAAGATTTTTTAAATGGCAAAAGAATAGAAAACTATTATAAAAATTACTTCAATTTAATTTTGATTTATTGAAATAATTGGGTAACATGAATCTTATCAAAAGAGCTATCTGGGAACAACCTTAGTGGCTTGGTTGGTTAGTTAGATTTATTTTGAATTTTAGAATTTGTTTTAATTTTGTTATTTTTTATAGAAATATAAATTTGTCGCACCTACAACATGCTATATCCCTTTTTTTTTTTTTTTATATATTAAAGTTCCCACTTGGGAAATGAGTTTTTTTATTCAAGTATATGGATCAAGGAAACCTCTGTGGGACCCAACATTTGTTACATAAAATAAGGATACAACTAGCCACGCATACAACTTTTGGTTGTCTAATTTAAGTAGTCTGCCCAAAGGTTCTATACTAGCTACTATACCTGCAACCCAACTAGAGAATTGCCTATTTAAACCCTCTAGTTTAAGCTTCGCCTACCAATCCTACTTGTATCACTAGGAAAATACTCCGGTACATTAGTTAGTCAAGGTTAGTTTCAGATGCTAACAAAATATCATATCCCTTTTGATTGTTTAAAATTTTATAGTAATATATGTTTGTTACCAGCAATAATTGATTACTAGCATTAGCAAAATAAATACACAAATCTTTTAAAAAAAATTGCATGCCAAAATCTTTTGAAAGAATTGTAATTGATATGAAATTTTTCAAAAGACCTGCAATCTTTCGAAAGATTTCGGTAAGCATTTTTTTTTGAAATATTTCAAAATATATTGCAAAATATTCCAAAATAATGCAAATATATTGCGAAATAGGCCAAATAAAACAATGCAATCTCTATCTAATTATCTCATTTCAGGGGTCGCAAGCGGTAATATTTCACATATTATCGTGTAAATTTGCAGTTTTCACAATATTTCACAATATTTCACATAAATTTCTAAAATTTTCATATAATCAAATTTTATATTTTTATTTATTATTATTTTTTTATTTATTACTTATTATATTATATATATTATATTTTAAATATTTTTAATCAATATTATATATTTTATTATATTTTATATTTTAATTATTATATATTCTTTACAGTATTATTTTTACATTATTACATATTATTTTAACTACTTTTGTACTTCATTGCATCTAATTTTATTACTAAATACAAAAAACTAGCCCTACACACTTATTTTTGCTCACTCCATAGTTAGCTATTATCTTCACTTTTTCGTTTTCTATTGTCTTTGCTTTGGTTATTTTTTTTGGTTTGGTTTGGTTATACCTTTGTTTTACTCTCTTTTTCTAAATACTTTCTAAAAATAGTAAGGAAGTGAAAAAAAATAAAAAAACTATTTCTCAGAAGTGTTGGTGTTCTTGCAAATGCTAGAGAAATTTTGTAAAATGTTGGAAAAGTCGCAAAGTATTGAAGAAGTTAGAAATAAATAAAATAAAATAAAAATTAAAAAATAAATAAAAAAAAAAACAAACAAAAAAACAAAAAATGTAAGCAAACTAATAAAAAAAATAAATAAAGTCCCAAATCTTCATTTCTCTAAAATAAGAGTTTGCATTCTTGCAAATTCAGAAATTGCAAAAGCTGGGTTAATGTTCTTGCAAAATGCCAAAAAAGTCACAAAGCGTGAAAAAGTCTGGGTTTGTTTTCTTGCAAAGTACTAGGAATAAGAGTTTGTTCTTGCAAAGTATCGAAATAAAATAAATTAATAAAAAAAATTTTAAAAATAAAACAAAAAAAAACAAAGCTAAAAAACATGAAATGAAAAAATAAATAAGGTGAAACCTTGCAAAAACTTGCAAAAACTTGTGAAAACTTGCACACATTTCTTTAAAAAAGCATTTCTGAAAATTTAGAAATTGCTGAAAAAATCAGTTGTGTGTTCTTGCAAAGTTTCGGAAGTCTGTATTGGCATGTACAAAGTGCCAAAAAGTTGTTAGTTTTTTTGCAAAGAGCTGGTATTCTTGTAAAATACAAAAAAAATTAAAATAAATAAATAAAAACAAAAACAAAACAAAAGCAAAAAAAAGCAAAAACAAAAAATAAAAATAAAAATAAAAAAACAAATCAAAATAAAAAACAATGTGAATAGAAGATTTAATTTATAAATAAAAGATCTAATCTAATTTTGTAATACAGATTTGTAAATTAATTTCAAAGTATTTCGAAAATATAGTCCAATGTGTTCTTGGTATGACCCAGTTTACATATCTACTGATCCAGCCAGTCCGCTCAAAAAAATTTCAAATTCACTTTCGAAACCATTTTTGAAATATTTTGAAACCTGAAATATTTCAAAATATATTGCAAAATGTTTCAAAATATATTGTATATGTAAAATCTTTCAAAAGATTTTGCAGGTTCACAAGACCTTTTGAAAGGTTGTGCTACTATAAATTTGCTAATGTAGTAAAAAATAATAAATATAATATGGTATGCTTTTGGTTTTCTTATTAGTATAAGAGTTTCTAATATAAAAAGTATCGTAATAATTTTTTGACGATTATTGATATAAAACAAAGTGCTTGAATAATTTCTTTTTTACTCTATCAATAAGTAGTTTTAGCCAATCAAAGCTAACTTGATAAAAAAAGATGGACTGTACCTTCAGATTTTTTTTAGTAAAGTGGTAATTCGCTTGATCAGTTTTTTGACTCTTGACTATTTAAAATTTGTTTCTGATCAATTGATTTAGGCGCTTAAATCTAAATTATTAGAGCTTTAATTGCTAGTAAATTAATAAATAGCAAAAAAACCCCGGACATCTCTCATATAGGTCATAACTGAATTTTGGCCAATTTTGGTTCAATTTGCTGAAAACTACAAAATATATTTGTTTAAATAACTTTTAATCTAGTAATCAAAATTTGAATAAACTTTTTTTTGTTAGATGCACCTCACTGAGAGCTTCATTTTAAAAAAAAGTTTGTTCAAATTGGCTACTGGATGCCAAGATAATTGGCAAAAACTGTTTTTTTGCTTCTCAAATTTCAGGGGTTTTTGCTAAAAAAAAAACAAGTATGACCTCTATACTAGCACAGGTCAAAATTATATGCATCAGTATAATATCGAGTACCCAATATATATCCCGATATATATATTATATATATGATATGTGACCGATATGTGTAAAATATATTTATACACATACCCGATATGTGTAGCATATTAGCTGATTTGCAAAGTACCCCAAATTTTTCATATGGGCCGATTTGTCTCACTTCGTTTATATCACCTGTTGATCGTTGATTATATATCATATGGGCCATGTGTACACAACTTGTACACATATCTGATATTTGATATCAGATAACAGATAAACAGATATTACTGTATTACCGCGAAATAACGCGCAGGGGTGAAATTATGAATTTCGGCCTAAATTAAGCTTAATTCGGGCCGAACCTCGAAATAACGCCCATGGTCGTTATTTCGCGGTAATACAGGTACGAGAATTAATTGCATGAAAGATTGCGATATGATAGAAAAATTCAAAATTTTAAAAAAAATTTTATTTTGGAAGACTTTACTTACTAATGATTTTGAAAACTTTTACTTCGTAGCGAATATTTCAAAATACCATTTCATACTGCAATAAATAATTTTCTGGAACATAATTTTAAGATAAAACTTTAAAGAACACTTTCAAAACACCTTATAAAGAATCTTTTTATTCAAAATAACAATGATCCCCGTGTTTGATACAAGTAAAAGGTTTGTACACGAATGACAAAAATTTTGTACACGAATGACCTAAACATTTTAAATAAAATAACAATATTTGTAAGCATAAAAGTATTAAGAAATGTATATAAAGACGAAAAATATGGTATAAAAATATCATGTCTATAGTTATTATATTTACTTACTGTAATTTCACCGAACACCAATTCCCAAAGATTAATATACTAAGACAACCTAAACGTTTAAATCAAGTATAAATAAAAAAAATACAAAGACAACAAAGACAACAAGACGAAAAAGAGGGTATAAAATTTTGCTAATGCTCTAGACACCTTGCAAAGTGTTATACCTACCATTTAGCTAACTACCTTTTAATTGTTGTGGAGTTAATTTCGCGAAAAACAAATTCCCAACAAATTCCCAACCTGGCGATTTCAAGAAACTTTTTCGAAACAATAGTTTGTGATTGGTTAAAAATATCATTTCATTATGGGATCTATTTTTAATTTAATATAAATTCGCAATAATCACCATCAATATTAATTTGATTGGTACAATTTTGAAGATCTTATTCGAAAACCTCACCAAAAGATCCATATGGTGAGACAAATCGGCCCATATGAGTAATACCAAATTTGCGATTATCCAATCAAATGAATGAATTTTACATAATCAATCTTATTAACGACAAAGTAGTCATATAAAACTTCCGGTAAGTCACGTAAGAACCTATCACGAAACTTTGTCAGACAGTCGCCCTTAAGTTCAACTTTTCTGATCAAAAAATATTTTTACCTAATCAAAAAATACTGCAGACATAGCTTATAACAACAATAAAAAACAGATCTTGTTGAAATGAACCTATACAATTTGTAATTGTGAAAGAGTTAGTGGTAACTATTTTATTTGAACACAGTTAATTTTTTTTTTTATAAAAGAAAAAAGTTTTTGAATTGTACTATTTTAAGCAAATAAACTTCTAACAGAATAGCTTGTAGTTTTTGTTTTTTAGGGATTAAAGAATACCGTTAAGCATTTAAACTTAGATCTAGATGTAGTGAATGTAAGTTTATTTGGTTTTTGTAACGTGTCCGGGTTTGTTACCCATAGGTGATAGTTTGAGGTCATAGATAATAGAATTTATTGTAATTTAAATAGATGTATTCTTAACTTTCTTGAAAATAAAATAATAAATGTAACTAGTACTGTATATATAATTAGTAAAACAGGTGCTGTTAGTGGCCGAAGCTAATATGTAATATTAACGGATTTCTATCTTGTCGAGATAATTTGTGTCCATCTATTATATTTTGATTGAATATTATCACGTAAGCAGAACCCAAGACATTTTGTATATTTATGTCTCCATAGTAAGTTCTCGCTATGCTTTGGACAAAAATGTATGATTTTTTAATTGGTCAATGCTCACGTGTAAATCTAAATTTGGTGACATAAATAAAAAGGCCCAATTTTACAAATTGGCGCATATGGAGTTTATGCAGGATATCGGACACATGTCAAACACATATAGTATACATATAGTATATATGCCATATATATAACAGGTACATATCGCATAGATAAATTTTGTAATACATCATATACCTGATATGTACCCGATATAAAGTACTGAAGTAATATCAGGAAAGAATAAATTTGAATATTATATTTTAATAAATTTTAATAAATTTTAATGTATCTGCATTACGATCACCTAATTATCACTTTGCCATAACAATAATATAAAGCAATTTAATATATATTTATTTTATTTATTTATTATAAACAATTCTCTAACAAATTGGTTACAATTTGGAATCTAACATCTATAATCTACAATCCTATAGCAAATAACTAATGAAACACTAGTAATAAAAAAAAGCTCAACAAATTGGTAACAAAACACCTAAAATACCTAAGAAAACTAACAAGGTACCCAAGGTAAAATCTACAAAACACCCAAAATGCATCAAAGCAACATCAAAATCGGCAACAAAACATCTGAGACAACCACGAACACACACAGAGAGCATTCAAGAAAACTGACAGGACACCCAAAACGAAATCTACAACAAGAGACCCTGAAATGCACCCAAAGCAATATCGAAATCGGTGACAAAACACCATGTAATTATACAAGAACGCCCAAAAAAACTAATAGGCACCCGAAGCAAAAACTCTGAAACAACGTTGAAAGCAGCAACAAGACACCTGAGGCAATCATGAAATCACGTGACGTTCCTAAACAACAGAAAAACTAAAGAATAGTATTTAGAACTAGAGCGTGTCAACAAAAAGTATGAAAAGAAAAAACATGGCACCAGCAACAAATTATACACCAAAATGGTCGACACTAATGACAAAGCACCGACTAATAACTCCAACAATGAAATCTGAAGCCATTACCTGAAGAACCTAAAAAAGAAAAATGTGGAAGCTAGTATTCAAACTAAAAAGTGATAATGACACCAACCACTAAAAAATGCATGCACCAAAATGGACAACACCAATAGCAGCGAAGAAAGTTGTAACAGCACCAACAACAAAGAAAGGTTGCTTCAAAACCAAAATGGACAACAGATATTTTCTGAAAAAAAATTAGCAGTTAGTACTATACTAAAAAAAATAAAATAACAAAAAAAAAAGGATACTTATCTACCGGTATTTTGATTTGTATAACAGGAAAAATTTAAATAACTAATGCGAAAACAATAACAAATTTAAATTAATAAGAATAAAAAATGTAAGAAACATTTATAAAATATAAATAAAAAAAAGGTTAATAAAAAAAAAGAATCGTTTAATAATTAACAATTTATACATACCGTAAAAATAATTTAAATAATAGATAAAAAATAATTTATGTAATTTATGCGTAAAAATAATTTAATAAAAAATTATTTAAAAAAATAATTTAAAAAAAATTTAATAAATAACACAAATAAAATTAATAGTAAGGGTGTGGCGACTTAGAGAAGTTGGTAAGTTGTCACCCTCCAAGTGGCAGGTCTTGAGTTCAAATCTCACTGGCGACGCTTTTGAAAAAATAGACCTGTGTTCTGGTAACTGTTTCTTGTCGATCGGTTGGGTACATCACCTGTAGTCCTTGGTTACCATCTTGAATGGGAGCTTTCGGGCGAAGTTGTGTCTCGTGACACAGACAAATTCAAGGAACCGGAGAAACAGAAACCCATTTGGCAAGTCCC
>QKWP01002874.1:0-14404 GCA_003550325.1 Gigaspora rosea | reverse complement strand
GATTTTGAATTTTTTTTTTTGTTTTTTAGTTTTTTTTTTGTTTTTTTTTTTACCCAGTGATTTGGGTTGAAATTTTTATGATGGGTATGTAATCATTAAAGATCTGTTAATCATTATATATCATTTTAAATAATTACGATTATAATCGATTTATAGATATATAATGATTATAATATATAAAATGATATATATCGATTATAGATATATATCGATTTTTAACCAGTTAATCGATATATATCGTTATTTTTTAATCGATATAAAACGATTAACTGTTATATATCGATTAATATCTATATATAAAATTTCGCGATGAACAACTATACTTCCCACGAGGTAACCAGGCATGCTTCGAAAATGCTTCCAGTACTGGATATAGTTGGATGGCATCATGAGGCTTAGGGAAACCCTGTTACCGCTACATGCACTTGTACCAGCTATATCCAAATTGGTAGTCCCATCACTTCTTAACGTCCAAAGACTCCCATATGGGTACGCCCAGAGCCCATTAGGTCTTGACATGTACATGCCTCCATGCTTCCACCTTTCACTGGCTAGTGAGTTCTGTTTGCCCTTACAGGTTTATTCCGATTTCCAGTACTCATATCCAACCATTTTTTCAACTTTTACCATCTCTCCCAAACTACCAAACCAGTTAGCCCGAAAGGATTGGTCGGCCTGGCTTTATATGCCTGACAGATTCTCTCTCCTTGGTATCTAATTCCAGAAACATAGGTTCTTTTCCTCCGGTATAACTCTGACGGCCAGGTTGGTTTCCCTTTTTGCCATAGGGCTTTTTTCGTCTGGTTCTTAGGTCTTTAGTCGAATTCCGGTTTTCTGTAGTACCATTGGAAGATCTTTTTTACCTCCTTGCTCGGGACTTGCCAAATGGGTTTTAATTGTTCTGGTCCCTTGAATTTGTCTATGTAACTTACACAACTGCGCCGATGCTCTCATTTAAGATAGTAGCACCAAGGTTACAGGTAATATACCTGACTGATCGATGAACAAATGTTACCATAATACAGACCTATTTTCCAATTCATCTCCAGTGGAATTTGAACTCTAGACCTGTCGCTTGGGGTGACAACCAAACAGCTTCTCTATGTCGCCACACCCTCAAGGCTATAAATATTTCTAATAAACAATAGATATAATGTCATATAGATGTTTAGGTTTTAAATTAGACATAAAGCAAATTATATTAAATTGATTAGTTCAAAGATCATAGTAAGCGATCTGCAGTTTGTATAACTTTCAATGGTCATTTTTGGATTAACACCTCCAAAAGATCTGTATTGTTTACAATTTCAAATTGAAAACAGGAGTTACAAAAAATCACATTTTGCATATATAGGATAAGAACTAGCATTGATTGATTGAAAACCTTTCTAGAAAATTTTTGAAAGATTAACTCTACTCCAAAGATGCTAATAATTATAATATGAACTGAATTTAGAGTAGAGCTGAATTTAAGAGTATTATATAATTTTTAAACAAATAGTTTCTTTTTATCAATTTTAATTTCTTTTTCTTGTTTTTTTTTTTTATCATTTTATAGCTGTTTATTGTTGGTTTTTATTTAGATGTTGTAATAATTTCTTTTTTTTCATAATCCTTTTTTTTTCTTTTATATTTCTTGTTATTTATTATAATATAGAGTTAAGTACAGTCGCACTTCCATATAGTCACCTTTCTCTTAGTCACATTTCCTATTTAATCATTTAAAAATTTGGTTCCAATTATATATATATTAAATTTCTTTTTATAGTAGCACAATTACTATATAAGCACTATTACAAAATTTTACAAACAAATATAAATAATTTATTTCTATAAAAGCACAAATTTCTATAAAATCACAATTTTAAATTTTAAGCTTTTTTTAAATAATAACAATTGTCTATAATATCACATTTTCAATAGTGATTTACTAATAATAACAAAAAATTTGTAAGATTTAATCAAATTTTAATATCATTTTTCTCGATAACCAATAATTAAAATGGTTTCAAGTTTAAGTATTAATATTTCCTTATACTATTAAAATTTTAGTTTCATTGGATCGATAATTCTTGAGAAATTACTTGTATATAATAAAATAGTCAATTTTTTTTAAAAATTAATTATTATACACAAACAACATCTCAGAAACTAACAATTCAATTAAGCTAAAATTTTAATATAGTATAAAGGAATATTGATACTATCTATAGTAAAAATTTGAGACCATTTTAATTATTGGTTATTGAGAAAATTAATGTTGAAATTTGATTAATTCTTACAAATTTTATGTACTAAAAATTCATAAGATTTAAGCAAACTTTTCATCAATTTCTTGATAACCAATAATTCAAATAGACTCAAATTTATGTCATAGATAATATTGTTATTTCTCTATAATATATTAAAATTTTAGCTAAATTGGATTGTTAATTCTTGAGATATTGCTAGTATATGATAATCAATGTTTTTAAAAAAATTGACTATCATGTACAAGTGATTTCTCAAAAATTACTGAATATATGGGCTGCCGTCAATAGAAATCAGGCAGATCAACATTCTGAAAAAAATTAATGCCTTAACTTTCACAGCTCATAGCTCGGTGAATTTAGAAGCTATTAACATTATTTAGTAATCAAAAGAAAGCTTAGGTCTTAAGCTTTCTTTTGACTATTACATGATAATAATGGCTTCAAAATTCATCGAGCTATGAGCTGTAAAAGTTATGGCATTAAATTTTTTCCAAATGTTAATCTGCCTGATTTCTATTGACGGCAGTTCATATTATCAAGAAATATGGTTATTATATATAATAAAAATTTGAGCCTTTTTTGATTATTGGTTAATGAGAAATCAATATTAAATTTTGATTAAATTTTATGAATTTTATAATTCTAATATTCACTATAATTTATTTTGGGTCCAAAGAGTGTAATTATACGGGAGTGCAACTATATTCCTTATTCTAGAAACTAGATAGAAGAAATTAAGAAAAAGTTAGCAATCTTGATGAAATAATAACTTTCCAATTAGTGAACTAGAGATGGTACTTCCAGAAATTTGGTGGCCCTTTTAGAGAGATAAATAGTTGTTGTGGCAGTCACAAATAGGTACTTTGGTAACCAGATAGATAGGTCTTTATTATGTAGATTGGAGGATTATTGGCAGATAATCTATAGGTGTATATCTAAAATATTTTGTCTATGTAGCAAACTATATATATAATATGAACCTTTTTAGAAAGGTTGTTAAATTTGATAATTTTAGATATAAATTCTACAGTATAAAATTTAAAAATTTTAGAAAATTTGAGTTGATACTGCAAAATTGATTAATTCCGATCCATCCAACAGTGATTCCGATGCACCCGACCGAAAATTTGGAGTCTCCAGTCTGGGGCCCGTAAAATTTTACAAAAAATCTAAAATTTCAAGTATAACTTAAGTTTTCTAAAATTTCTAAATTCTACAGAATTTATGTAAATTTCCATACCAGATACTGTATTAATTATAGTACGGTATGTGTTACGTAGGGATGTGATACTGCGCAGGTTGAATTTCAGAATACGTATTTCAAAATTTTACAATTTTGGCCTGCATCAGCAGCAAACTGCCATAATGCGGGCCTGCGCAGTAGATGCAAAAAACATCTTAGTGATACGCATTATTTTTAATATCGTAAAAATTTATACAAACTTATTTAACTTCTAAGACATACAGTACATGACTATTTTGTATTAGATATTGATGCCGTGATCTAGAAACATAAATTATGTGACTTATTGCGATTTAATTCCTAATTATTTTTATATTTGATCAAATATTCTTCAAAACAATCGGTAAGAAAATTCTACAATGTTGTATTTAAAAAAAGAAAGAACTTATAAAATTTTTCCTAAATTTGTTAAATTAAATCAAAATTTATCAATTTAAACTTTATCAGAAAAAATTTTGTTTTTAAAACTAAAATTTTACGGGTCCCAGCTTCCAGTCTAGTATAGTTTCCGGTGCACCCGACCCTAGATTTTGCTGTGCGCGACTAATCTACGAATAAAATTTTTTAATTTGCTACAGTCCTATTTTATCAAATCTACGATATCTGATATGCAAAAAATCTTCGAATACGACTTGAAAACTTAATTAATTAGAATGATTCGCTCTTTTTCACGCGCTGTTCTAATAAACTCAACGGCCTCGAAAACAAGAAATCGCACATTCCAACGACCTGTTATTGTCCGCAACGTTGGTTTATTTGCGAGATTTGTAGAAAATCTCAAGATACAAATTGAAAAGAACAAAGAATTTCAACAAAATGTTAAATTATTGCAAGATCAAGCAGATCAGTTAGGAGATTCTGAGACTTTAAGAAAGGCGAAAGAAGCTTATGCTAAGGCTAAGGTATGTCCATTTCTTAATCGCTTTGTATAATGAATTTCTAGTTAAGAATACATTGTCAGGATAACTCGTCTCATGAGCCTGAATTAAACCGTTTTCTGATATCGTATTTTTAAATGAATCACACCAATGATAATCTACATTTATCAATATATTTAATTTATATGTTAATGTATATGTTGATTTTTTATAAATTTAAGGAAGAAACAATACGAGGATCCGAAAAACTTGATGGACTCAAAAAATCAGTAGAAAAGATTGGAACTAAATTTTCGGACACAATTAAAGATGTCGGAGAGAATCCATACGTTAAAGGAACAATTAAAGGAACCCAAGAAACGGTAGAAACATTAGTATTCTTTATAAGAATTAAAAATGAATAAAAAACATTGATTTATTTTATTTACTTGATTTGCTTTTTCTAGATTTCGAACGTGTCGTCAAAAATATCATCCACTACAGAACCAATACGGCAAACCAAGATGTATGCAAATATCCGTGACACATTGAAAGAAACTGTAGGAGATGATATATCTAAATATGGTGGATTCGTTGATAAAGAAACAAGGAGAAAAATGAAGGAAGAAACATCGAAATCTGGGACCAAAGCCGGTCGAGTCATTGAAAGAAACCCAGAGTAAGTTGCTATTTTCGTTCATATTCATTATATTAAGATAGGCTAGTAATATTTTGGTTTCTGATGATTTTTTGGAACTTACAGATTCAACCTTCCAATTTTGATCAAATAGAGCCGGCGCATCTATGGTACTCCATAAAGATTCAGCGTGGAAAGAAAGCTGGAATAGATTTAAAGAAAATAATCCAGTTATGAGAGGTTTAGTATGAAGTTTCGGTATATTAATATTTCCTTTGAGTATGTTTATATACACGTAATCTGAATAAGTTATGATTATTTTATACTAAAAGGCATATTTAACTTGAAAAGGAATTATCAAGATAGTGATAACACCATTATCGCATTTACTAGAGAATTCACAGATCGTATTTCATATACATTAGGTACAATAAAAAAATTAATTTAGATAATTATTTCATAATAAATTTTAATGTTCCATTTGCTCAATATCACGTGATGTCATGAAATGATGGGCCCAATATCTAGTCATTTCCAAAGTTTTTTTTTAACCAAATTGTTTTATTATAGGATCATTTTTTGAGGAGAATGAAACCGCACAGGCGATTACACAATTAAAAATGATAGATCCAGGATTTAACATTGAAGAGTTTATGAAAGAATTAAGGGAATTTATTATACCCGAAATAATGGAGGCATATCTGAAAGGTGACATGGAAACTTTAAAAATATGGTGTTCAGAGGCGGTGAGTCATTAACATACATTTAATGTAATTTAACGAATAGAAGCGGATATAGGTTGTAGATTAATTAAAGATAGTTAATTTAATGTAGACGTATTCACTATTGAGCCATGGTGTGCAGTCACAGATTCAGCAAGGTCTTGAAAGCGACTCAAGGGTGCTTGATATTAGAGATGTAGAGGTAAGTAAATTAATGAAACTTAATTGCACATGTTTTTAATAAAAAACCGCTTTAATCGTAATTGGAATTATTTATTAAGCTGGCAACAGCCAAAGTGCTTGATACTGGTATACCAGTGTTAGTTGTATCATTTAATACTCAGGAAGTAATAGTATTTCGTGATCGAATGACCAAAGAAATCATATACGGACGAGAAGATCAAATCGATCAAGCTACGTATCTATGTGTTATTACCAAACAAGAAGACAATTTAACAGATCCCATAACAACCGGATGGAGAATTATAGGTAATATTGACGATAGTGTTCTGAGTATAAAACCGAATATTAACATTCCCATATTTATTAATTTTTCACACCAATTAAGAAATGGCAAAGCATAGATCACAAACTTTAATATGGTAGAATAATAATTATAATAATAACTTTAATGGTTCGTCATAACTTCCATTCTCTAAACAGACGAATTTTGATGCGCTTATTTGAACGAACGAAACAAACAAATAAATTTAATCTTATTGAGAAATAAAAATCATTATTCACAGATTGTGCTATTAGTGAATGCAGTCGGAGATGCAATTAGTGAGTACTGTGACGCACTTCATGATGCATTTGGTGATGCATTTGGTGATGCATTTGGTGATGCATTTGGTGATGCATTTGGTGATGCATTTAGTAATGGCATTTAGCGATGGCATTTAGCGATGCATTTAGTGATGTATTTAGTGATGCATTTAGTGATGCATTTAGTGAATGCAATAAATGAAAATTAAATTAATTTGCAAAAAAAAAAAAAAAAAAAGAGAAAAAAAAACAAAAAAAAACGGGCTAGTACAGTAGTAGTGAGAGAATTACAAATTTCAATAATTATTAATTATTTGTAATACAGGTGACGCATGATAAACATAATGAATTGACGTTTTTTAGCACAATAAATTATGAGAAAAGATAAAACTGTTAGTATGAGAAGACTGTAAGCAAAGAAGACGTAAATCAGGAGGAGTCGATTCTGTGTCGAAATTGAATAAAATTAATAAATGTTACATAAAGAAAACCGAAAAAGGATAGCAATGTATGATCACGGAAAGAGCATTTATAGCATATAAAGTAAAGATTTTAAAACGGAGTAATTGTGATTTTTTCCTACAGAATTCAATTGGTACCAAATTATTTAAATTTGGAAAGGGGAATTCATCAGGGTAATTTAAGTAACTAATTTAGTTTGCTGCTAAATATAGATGTTTCTTGATATTCAACTAAAATGTTTGTTCTTAATCGGGAGAAGCTGTGCATAGTTTATTTTGCACGATTTATTGTTTGTGTTAAAAAGAAATTTTAAGCCAAATAAAGGAATGCCATTTGAGAAAGAGAACTAATGGGGCTCTAACAAGGCAGGTAAATCATCAGCATAAACAGATAATGATTATTAAACAATGTAATATGAATATGTACAAGGGCGGAGAATCTAGATCAACTTATGGTGCATCTTGTCACAGCATAATCTTTTTATAGAAACGCTGGGATATAAATATATATTTAAGCCTTTGGCAACATGTATTTATGCTTGATATTAGATTATTAATAAAATTAATAGAAACTACGTTCAGATTGGTTAAGATTTTGCCCGGGAACTATAATAAAATTAATGATTCGCAGTAATTTAATTAATGCATGTAAAAAAAGAAAACTTGGTGTAATAGATGATGTAATAGATTATAATTCCTACCGGCATTAGAAGGATTTCTTATTAAATTCTGAAACGTATTAATCAAACCCTTAAAAAGAAAAATTTTTAAAAAGGATTTTCTTCTTTTCCATTTCTTAGTTTAAACGGATTAATACATGCTATCATTAAAATTGTAATAAAAAAATATTTCACTTGTATATTTGAGGAGGTAATGTACCAGATACATTATTTGTTTTCTGCTGTGTTCGTTTGTGACCAGTTTGGACCGTATATTATATATATATTTTTATTTTATACTAATTTTTTTTTTTCTTTGCACTTCTTCTGCCCTTCTTATTTTTCCCCCTTCTCCGATATCTGAATTATTATATCCATCATCCATTCTTTTAATGCTTAGATTTGGAGTTAGGGTCGGAATTTTTTGTTAATACATAACAACCACTTTGGCCTGTTGTGCTTCACGCAACTTGTTAGGTAGCAGGAAGATATCATATCATTCATTTACTTATTTCGATTTTCCTTAGCCCCTTTTTCTTTTGGATATAATACTGTAATCATACCCATTATTGAATACACCTGACTACCGTAATCAGCCAAAAATATATACTGACACCTCATCTCACCATTCCGCATATATAGTTGATCTTACACTATATGTGTTTTGGTGGTTTGGTATATCATCCCTTTAAGGTTTCCTGTTTATTTCTGTTGCCCTTCAGCTAAAAGGGCAGCTAAACTAGATCGTTTTCGACTACTCAGTCAATTACACACTACTTAGGGTTTTATACTTATTCCCTTCTTTGGTTTAGTGTGTGACTTCAACTAGTCGTTTCTATTTCCTTCTTTTTTTTTTTTTCTCTTACGTTTGAAGGGAAACCACCTGCTTGGCTCAGGCGAAGTAATACCCACAGGCGTCACCCATCCTACTCTTGTAACTTTAGAAAAAAATTCAGCTGGCCTGTTCACACAGCTCCTTTCATATATTATAAAATATACTGTTTCTCAATTTTCACCAAATTGTCGAATCTTTGTACAAAAGGAAAAATAACGGATTTGGAGCGCCCGTTTGTCCATATAAATAGCTGTTAAAAAGAAAAAAAAAAAAAAAAAGAAAAAAAGTTAAGAATTCTGGTCATTCTTGAACTTTTGTAATTACACTGCACAAAAAAGTGCTTTTTGATTTTATTTGGTTACATGACCAGTGCAGTAAAAAGATCATATCCGTTCGGTTCTAGACCAACGTCTTTAGTGGAAGAAACTGATCATTTCAAGGTTCCTCAAGCACCTCTGCATAAAAAAATGTCCATGTCTCATAGCATTAATGTTTCTGTCGACGGTGCCGCTATTAATACAAAATTGCCAAAAACAATTACAACAACAATGCAAGACAATGATACCACTAATATCGTCGGTTATATGTCCGTTCCAAATAATAACGATTTTGTTGCAGGTGATAATGGTGAAAAACAGAGTCCTTTAATAAGCCCTTTACCAAGTCCTCCTTCCGCCAAATTACGTAATAGAAAAAATTTACAAGTGGTTGTCCCACCTGTTCGTTCTTCTATTTCCGCTCCTAGTTCTCCTCAATTACCACAAAGTGCTATCTCTCATGCTCATAATAGACGTCCTTCAACTCCTTTATGCGTTTATCAAAATAGAGGTCCTGAAGGTTTAAATCCTACTGTAGATCCTAGAGTATTGATGTCTAAGACTGAAAATGCAATTGGGGAGGATTTACCTTACAAGGATGAACCAATACAAATAATGAAACACTTGTATCTAGGTTCTGAAATTAATGCTGCGAATAGAGAAATGCTTGATAGACTCGGCATTGAATTTATTTTGAACGTTGCTAAAGAAGTTGAAAATCCTTATTTCGAGGATTATCCGTATTCTCCAAATTCTGATTGTTCAAATGATAGTTTTCATTCAGCTATACAAACCCCCTTATTAGATTCACCAATGGTGATTACTTCTCCAATTGGGGCTTATCGTTCAAATCCTATTAAACGTTCTTCAATGCCTCCTCGTTCAAATTCTACTCAACCTATTTTCAATAATACTTCTTCATCAAGTATACCATTTACAATTCCCGCAACAAATGGTTTTGGTCCTTTAAAATATAAAAAGCTCTTTTGGACGCATAATCAAGAAAATCTTATTGCTGATTTTGCTTCAGCTTTCGCTTTTATCGATGAAGCTCGATCGACAGGTAGAAATATTCTTGTCCATTGTCAATGCGGTGTTTCTAGATCTGCGTCTTTAGTGATTGGATATGTTATGCATACCAATCGTATGACACTTAATCAGGCCTATGAGTTCGTAAAGGATAGAAGTCCTTATATAAGCCCGAATATGAGTCTTGTATATCAGTTGGTTGATTTCGAAAAAACATTAAAATTAGGAAGGAATAATAATGAAATTCATAATCCTTCACCCGATACTCCGATCAAGACTAAATCGGAAAATTCAAATACTAGAACACATTCACGTAGTTCTAGTATAGAGAGTGATTTATTATTAAAAACTCATCGACGCAGTAATAGCATTCCAAAAAATAATATTAGTTCCGTTTCTATATATGATAATATTCCAAAAACTCCTACCGTAATTTCTGAGGGATCATTTACCGCACAAATTACTCAATCCACTGTAAAAGGTGTTACTGGAAGATTTCATGTTATTACTGCATCTGTTACACCTACTTCTCCAACTGCTTTATCACCAACATCGTCGTTGTCGCCCACGAGTACGGTATCACCAACAACTCCATCTAGTGAACCATCGCCGACTAGCCAAGGACGTTCTCCAAAGCCTTCAAATCTGTCATCAAGGGATAATACTTTATCCATAGGTTCATCTGACAAGACTCGATCACTATACTCCGTCGATCTTTCTCCGTTATCTCCCAAAAAAATAACAAATTCTCCAATGAGTCCCGCGTTCATGACTTCAAGTTCTTCGACCCGTACTAATTCTACAATTGAAAATTTTGGTTCTTCACAATCAAATTTCTTATATCCAGAAACAACACCCCGAATAATAGGGCGACGTCATTCAAATGTTATTAGTGGCTACAATCGTGATAATCGCGATAGTTTAAATGGATCTGCTTCCAGACCCACTTCCAGCTTGTATAATCGATCCATATCAGAAAGTATATTTTCTCCAACTAGAGTATCGCCACCGATCACTCCTATGACAATTCCAAACATGAATGACCTGTTGTTGTTTCGTGATGATCAATAGTAAAGAAATTGAAAGGGATCGAATTGATTGTCTAAAAAAAAAAAATGAAGGGTCTATATTTTGATGGTAATTTTTATGTACGATAATATAATTATTGTTTAATGCAAAACTTTGTAAGCTATTTAAATATTTATTGATAAAAAATTGTTTTTTTTTTTCAGGGATCTTGGTGAAACAACTCGAATAAAAATAATTTTTGGGCATACTATATGGAGTAATTTGGTTTTTGTATTCTTAGTCAAATCAAATAATAAACAGTTTTTTTTTTTTTTTTGGTTACCGGATATGATTAAATTTTTTTTCTTGTAAATTGATTTTTTCCTTTTTGGAGATCAATGTGTCAAATTTTCTCCTTCACTATCGGCTCAACAGTTGAGTCATAGCTAAAGAGGTAAAGACACATTGAATATCTAAATATTTTTAAATATTATTCTGAATTTTTTTGTCCTTATTAGGACAGCTTCTTCATTAGAATGTACAAATTCTTTCCTGTTTTGGTTTAACCCAATTTGTTTAATTGTTTTTATTTAATAATCCGACCCTAATGTTTTTCGGATTATTATTATTTTTTTTATTCCGCAAACAATTGAACTAACTTATTTTTATATATGTAAGCATACATCGAATAAAAACGTATAATCAAAAAAAGTACAAAATTTTTCTTGTAATCTAATAAATTGTATTTTCCGAATTAATTTCGATAAAATGAACATGTATGCGATCTAATCTAATTCATTCACTTTATCAATAATCTCAATTTCATCGTCTAAAACAGGTAAAAATGTTGCAAAAGTCAAATAACTGGTATGACCTTTTGCTTCAGTCGGAGTTTTGGATACATATAAATTTGGTGGATCTTGTTTAATCCTAGGTGATTTTGCTGCTTTCGAATTAGATGCTTCTTCCTCGTTACGCTTACGTTTTTTGTCTTGTTGAACTTTGATTTTGGATACGGCATCTTTCACGGTGTATACCGGAATGGTATGTACTTCTTGATTACGAATAAGGCATTCAAACATTTTAATTTCTGTTAACCGATAATTAAGGTTGGTGAATGCTTGCGTAATGGTGGAGTATGACACACAATAATTGTTTAGAAATAATTACCGACAAACCCATGTTCGTTCAATGAAGCGCACGCTCGTTGTACTTGTTCAATACATGGACTAAAGCAGCAAATTTTACCTATTCGTTTTTGCTATAAAGCAAGAAGAAATCAACTTAATCATTTCCGATTCACAAATAATTGCGAAAAAAAATAGTACCTTAAAAGCAGCTTTGGCTGAAGCAATTGCGTCCCATGGTGCAGGCAAGTCCAAAAAAACTAAATAATTAAATAATGTAAATTAAGTTGTTTAAATCATTTTCACAAAAAGACAATTATAATCATACCGGCATGTACTAAATCGGTTATTCCAAATCCTTCCTTATAAACATCTCTGCATTCAATAGTGATGAGATCAGAGAGACCATGTCTTTCAAAGTCTTGTCTATCAATATTAACAAATTAGTTAATCATATATCTGAATGATTCGCTTCATGTTCTTCAAAATCCTGCATATCAATACCAGCAAATGAATATCCATATATTTTTATTGATTTATCTAAATATTAGAAACTATTAAGATATTAAATACTTTGCTGCTTTTGCACGTTCTTCATGATATTCAAACGTATATAAATGACCATTCGGAGCAATATTTCTAGCTAGAGAATGGGAAAAGGATCCGCTTCCAGTTCCTATAAATATAAGCAATTATTAAATATTAAATAAATTTATTAAAATTCAAATAAAGAATTCAATTAACTTTTAATCAATTACCAGATTCCAATATTATTGAGCCAGGTTTTAGATCAAGATATGTTGTTATAAAAGAAATATCTGCTATATATAGGATTTGTGTTCTATGTGGAACAACATGCGTCCACAATTCTGGTGTTGGGTGCAGCAAATACATGAATCCTCTACCATTGTGGGAAGGCATCTTCATTTGAGTAAATTATGATTTTGTAAATAAAAAATTGATCGTTGAAAGATACGTCTACTGGTTGATTCGAGAAAATATATGTATATATATTTTAATAATTTTACCTTAGTTCCATATTCTTTCCCAATCATATCTGAATGCCGAAAAGTGCCAAATTTATTGTTATACGTTAACTTAGGATCCATAATTAACGGCGTCATGTTCTCTCGAGACTATATTACCAACGGAATATTTTTAGGAACGTATTATTTAATATATATTGAAAAAAAAACCTACTATGTACGCAATGACAAGGTCCCCTTCTTCAATACAAGTCTTGTAACTTAAAAAGCTGGTCATGATTTTAAGGTTAGCGTTAAGGATAGTTAAGAACCAACATGCAAAAATATCTTAAAAGATGCAATTCACGTGATTTACATAAAATGTTAACTTTGATATCTTCGCCAACGCCAGAGCTCTTACCCGGGTCAGAAAATACTGGTCCAATTGTGACCTGTTGACCCGGGTCATAACCTGGGTCAAACGGCAGGGCCCCTAGAAAATTTCGATATACCGTATCATTTTGGAAAAATTGTTTTGGTAACGGCCAAATATTGTACCAAGTCAAAACTCACGTATATTTTAATAATTCTATAAAATCTTAAGTTTTAAATATTTTTAAAAATGTAACCGATAAAAACTATTGTTTTTCATTAGTACTATTCAAATTATTGTAAAGTGTTTAAAGCTATTATGTTTTCAAAATTTTGGTGTTTAATATAAAAAATTTAATTATAATTTTTTTTATCCAATCAGAATTAGTATATAACGCATTCTGATTGGCTAAAAAGCATTTATATACACCCCAATTATTTCACTACATTTTATCACATTTCACTAGCATCTATAATCAAAACATAACTATTGCATATTATTTTGATCAATAATTTATTAGAGGTAAAATTCTAAAAAGTAATTCTCAGAATTGCTATTTAATTTTAATTTTATTTTTTTTTATGTCAAAGTTCCCGCTCTGGGTGAGAGTTTATTTAATCAAGCCTATGGATCAAGGGCGCCTCTTTGGGCGCCCCACAATTGTTACATTGAATGAGAGTACAACTAGCCACACGTACAACTTTTGGTTGTCTAATTGAAGTAGTCCGCCCGAAGGTTCTACTGTTATAGAATAGGTTTTAATGTTGGTAGAAGTTAGTTTAAAATTAGAACTTAATAAGGAAATTTTGTAATAACTGTATTTAGTAATAGTGATATGCGAAATTGATGTGCAATGACACTCAATGACGCTTAGCGACGCTTAATGACGCTTAGTGACGCTTAACGACGCTTAGTGACGCTTAACGACGCTTAGTGACGCTTAATGACGCTTAGTTTTAGACAGATCCAGACATTGTATTTTATCTTTACCTTTATATTTATTATCCTCCTCTCTTATTATTAATAAACTCTTGGGATTTCTAAGGAACAGACACCTTGGAATAGCCCTCTTGTTAAATTAATAAACTGTGTATTATCTCTTGTTGTTTTATACCGAACTGCCTCAGAGAAGTGTGTAGTTTCTTACCGACATA
>QKWP01002873.1:0-44707 GCA_003550325.1 Gigaspora rosea | reverse complement strand
TTTGTGGAATAGTTTAGCTTCTATGGCAGGAGGGATAATTTCTAAGGTTGGTTTGGTTTGCAGTTTATGTTTAATAAGTTGTTCAAGGAGTGGGGGCGTTGCAAAGGCCTCGATGATCTTGTCTTTGGTCCAAAGGTTTTGATCTAAGAGATCTGTCTTCATGTCGGATAAAGTAAGCCGGATCGATTCGGTCCAAGTTTTGATAGTTCTAATGAGATCAGGGTGTTGGATGCGTCGGGTGGTTGTAGAGGTGCCCGGTCCTATTAGTACTTGACTATAGGTTTTTGGGATATCTTCAGATTCTGTAATGGTTCCGGTTGATGAGGTGTCCTTTCCGAGGTCGGGGTCCTGATCTAAGTCGATTTCCATAGTATTGGTGGTGCCGGATTCAACCTGCGTGGGAGTATTTTGTTGGGATACAATTTGGGATGGTGGGATCAGGTCCTGGGTCGGGGGCTTGACTAGAATGGGTTGTTTTGAGGTGTCGGAATCATTCTGCTTGGGAATATTTTGTTGGAGTACAAATTGGGGTGGTGGGATCGGGTTCTGGGTTGGGGGTTTGACTAAAGTGGGTTGTTTTGATGAGTGATCGTCATGTGACGTCATTTCTGGGATTGATGGGGGTAATCTGGGATTGTCACTTTCCGGGTGAATTTTTTCGAGTGATGGGTCTGAGAGTAAAGTCGCGTAAAGGTTATTGGAAGTTTCTATCGAGTGGGTGGTATGACGGTTACAATTTTTTTTGTTAGGTTGTTCGTTGGAGTATTGGTCGTCTTCTATATCGGTTTCCATTGGTATCTGGTTTTCTCTTGTGTCGTTGTTGACGGGTTCATGTAGTGGTGTTGTTGCCGACATAGTCGGCAACAGGTTTTTGAAGGAAGTTGGTATTGCGAAGGCTGCGGAGTAATTTCTTTTCCTTAATATAGTTAGAGTTTGTGTTGTGTGAGGTGGGCAAGGCCCAAATATCACTGTAACAGTTAGGCTTGTAGTACGAGTTTTTTGTTTTATCTCTACTGTTTGTTTATTTCCGATTTTTGATGATGTACAGGAGAGAGTTTATTAGATTTCGTTTTATTTTTATCATAATTCTAGAAATTTGTAATTATATAAATAAAATTTTATCAATTTTAACCCAGTAGTTGTTGAGAAATTTTCGATTAAAACTTTGAAAATTTTTTAAATATAAAGTTGCAGCTTTATGCAGTAAATTTTTAAATCACCATTTTTCGAATAATTTTTTTTTTTTATTTGAATTCTGTAGACCTGTAAAATTATAATAAAAAATTTTTATTGAGTTTGATCTGGTAATTATTGAAAAATTTAAGTTTAAATTACAGTCCAGATATTTAATATTTTTTAAAATATTTTCGGTAGCGGCCAGATCAATATCAATAAAATTTTTAATTTCATTCTACAAGTTCATAGGATTTAAATAAAAAAATTTGCAGAAGCTGTCGGTAAAGGTTTTTAAAAAAATTAAATTTTAAAAAGGATTAAATAGTACAACCAATCAAAATGGATTTCCTAAGGTTTAACCACCTGATAACGTTGAAGAAACTCAAGTTATAGATACCGACCCTGATGCTGGAAATAATGGGTTGTCCTCGCCAAGAAAAATCACCAGAAGAAGAGAAACCTCTGTAATAGACAAACTAAAACTATATAATGTGGCCCAAGATATTTTGTCATTGCCCGCCACTGCCACAGTAGGACAAATCCTTTAGTATCCTAATCAAAGAAAAAATTTGGCAAAAATTTTGAGGAGACCCTTAGGGCAGTGTCATTAATCACCTGATTATTTTTTATCAGAGGCCTACCCCCTCTCCCTCTCCTTTAATATATAAATAGTCAGGTTCCTTATATATAATTTCACTTTTTTTTACCCCCCTCCCCCTCTAAAAAATCACCTGATTTTTGTTACTCCCTTACCTACAAGAGAAACGAACTTTATGAACCTTGAGGAAAGGTGTCGTACGATGGCTGCTAGATGCTATGTAATGATAAAAAATAATACTATTTTAGTAGTGTTGGATTCTGGAGCAGCAGTAAGCGTTATATCAAAAAGACTGCTCGACAAGCTTGGATTAAAAATTGATGAAGAATCAATAACAGTAGTAGTAATGGCGACAGGCGCCAAATCCAAGACCTTAGGGAAAGTAACGAATATAAAAATTGCCATGCAAAACATAGTCATACCTATTACACTACAAGTTCTCGAATCGACGGATAACATTATTATTGGGTACAGATTGGTTTCAAAAGGCCAAAGCGAGGATACATTTTGATGAACAAAAACTATACGTACGGTACCTGGGTAGATCGGTGGAAATACCGATATCTAATAATGGCGTGGACACGCTCAGACAGAGAGAGAGAAGGGATGAATCTGAAAGTGAAAGTGTGATACTTTTGATGAATTTGAATATGAAGACGAGAATGAAATGGGGGAGTTAGAGGACCAGCAGTTTATAAAAGAAGAAAATCCGGCTTTATATTTGACTACAATAGAGGAAGTGCCAACTGAGGACGATCAAGATAAGAAAAAAAATATAGTAGAAGAAATGTTAGTTGAACTCATAAAGAACAAGGAATTAACGTTACAACAACGGGAGCAAGCCCAAAGGCTATTGATTGAAGAGAAAGATTTTTTGCACGAGGGCTTCACGATTTAGGGCGAACTACCGTTGTTACTCACGAAATTAAGACGGGCGATATGGCCCCAATTAGGCAAACATATTATAAAGCTGCGTATGTTGAAAACAAGTTTATAAAAGAAGAAATAGATAAGTTATTAGAACAAGGCCTGATTGAGGAAATAAATAGTTCGTGGGCTTCTCCCATCGTAGTAGTACCGAAGAAGAATAGGAAGCTTCGATTTTGTATAGATTATAGGAAGCTAAACAAAGTTACGAAAAAGGATTCTTACCTGTTACCCCATATAAACGACCTCCTAGATACCTTTGAACAGGCCGAATGGTTCTCTACCCTTGATTTGATAAGTAGGTATTGGCAGGTAGGGGTAAAGGGAGAAGACAAAGAAAAAACTACTTTTACTACCAAATACGGAACGTATGCATTTAATGTAATGCCGTTCGGCCTATGTAATGCACCGGGTACGTTCCAAAGATTGATGGATAAGGTCTTGTGTGAATGTATTGGTAAATATACCGTGGTTTACCTCGATGATATAAATATATATTCCGTGACTTTCAAGGAACATGTAGCAAATTTAAAATCAGTCTTGGATAAATTGCGCAAAACGGGACTAAAATTAAATCTGGAAAAATGTAATTTCTTCTAAACCGAAATTCACTATTTGGGACATAAGATAAATAGAGAAGGTATAAGGCCGGATGAAGTAAACATAGAAAAGATAAAAAACTTTCTCCTACTCGGCAATATTCGCCAATTAAGAGGTTTTATCGGGTTGGCGTCTTACTATCGCCGTTTCATAAAGGGTTTTGCGAAAATAACGTCCACTACATAAGTTATTGGAAAAAACAAACCCTACGATTGGACAAGTGAACAACAGTATGCTTTTGAAGCATTAAAAAGACATCTGATGACGGCACCCATATTAAGATATCCAGATTTTCAAGAAAAATTTTACTTACACACTGACGCGTCAGGAACCGGATTAGGGCCGTACTAGCCCAAAAAGATAAGCAACAACGAGAATATGTTATAGCATATGCGAGTAAAGGGTTAAGTAAAACAGAAAGAAATTATTCAGCCCCGGAGCTTGAGTGTTTAGCTGTCGTATGGGCGGTTGAATACTTCCATCAATATTTGGGGGCCAACATTTTATTTTAATTACTGATTATACCATGTTAAAATAGCTAAATACATCTGAGTTAAAAGGAAAAAGGGCAAGATGGATACTAATGTTGCAGCCATATGATTATACTATTGTCCATAGAGCAGGGCGGAAATATTCCAATGTAGACGCATTGTCTCGGATGAATCAAGAGGAACAAATACAGTGAAAGATAGTTATTAAAACAGATAACAAATATTTCGTTGTAAACAAATTAAAAGAAAAATAAAAAATTTTTTAATTACATACCTTACCTAAAGAAAAGAAATGTCTCCCAAAATTAATGAATTTAGAATTTTCAACATAAGGGTGGCCAGGTTGGCATAAAAGCCTTTGCCAAAGAATCTGCAGCACATGCAGTGGTGAAAGACACTTCCGGAGGAGTGTTGAAACGCTATAGACTGATGCAAAAGGCCTGCATCGATAAGTCTACGACATTGCGAATATCCAGGGTATATTCAGGTTCGTGTCGGTCTATGTAGGGGTAAATTTTAATAAAAATGTTAATTAAGAGTCATTCCAAAGAGATATTATATAGTAAACAACCAGCAGTTGAAATGTGATATATAAACATCAAAGAGTAATAACTAGAAATACTTATCTACATATATCAGAAATAAGCAGTCAGAGAAGAAGACATAGGTTGAATTGTTTGATTCGAATAGTAATACTATAAAACCAGTTCAGTTTTTAACTATGATATGATCAGAGTGAAGGTGAAAGATAAGTCTTGCTATGATAGTACAAGATATACAAATATTATAAGGTTCCGAAACTGGAAGTGGCTTGAATGAAGTCCGAGATATCACGAGAAATAGATATGAAGTTGAATTAAATGAAAACTGATTAATTTACTATATTTATGTATATAATTTTCTTTTCTTAAATTACGTTTTAACTAATACCATTTTTTTTAATTTTTTTAGTTAACACCTCAGTAATCGTTATATCCGTTATTACTTATTACCATAGAGATACACCAAATTTTAATCGATTACACACATATCCCAGAAACATAATTACTACAATTGCGACTTATCATTATAACCCCATTTTAATAGAAAATATTCGTGTTGTGAACGAATTTTCTTCACCTCGGAGGGGGTTATTTTCGAAGAGACACCTTAATCGAAGCCAGTCTCAAATTAATTATACAGAATAAAATATATATATATATATATATATATATATATAAATATTAAATCCGACGTTAAAGTAGAAATTCAGCCCAGGTAGTCGGTGTCCTGGCAAAAACAAATATGGAACCCCTTTGATATCAGCAGCTAAAAGCTTATTTAAAGGAACATAAGATACCTCGAACATTCACGCCGCAGCAGCAACGCAGCATACAGGCACAAAGTCAATTTTTCGAAGTAAAAGGAGGTTTAATTTATAAAAAAGACAAACACAAAGCAAAACGACTTTTAAGGGTTATTCAGAAATATGAAGTCGAACCCATCCTATTTTTAACCCATACCTACCCGTTAGGAAGACATTTCGGAACAGAAATAATGTTTAATAAAATCCAAGATAAGTATTACTGGCCACAAATGTATACGGACATAAGAAATTATGTTAGGACATGTGATGTGTGCCAACGGCAGAGCAAGAATTTGGCGAAACCTCCATTACATCCAATTCTGGTAGAAGCACCATTCTTTAAAATTGGAATCGATATCATAGGACCTCTGCCTAGAACGGCAAGAGGGAATAAGTATATATTTGTAGCCACCGATTATATGACGAAGTGGCCAGAGGCTAAGGCTATAGAAACGGCTAATGCCAATGAGGTGGCCGATTTTATTTATGAGGACATAATGTGTCGATATGGGTGTCCACAATATCTGTTGTCTGACCGGGGGACACATTTTAGGAACTCATTAATAGACGAATTTCTAAAAAGATTTAAAATTGTCCATCACTATTCAACCCCGTACCACCCCCAGACGAACGGTTTGGTCGAACGATTTAATATAGTATTTTTGTACATGTTTAATGTTTGTTTAAATCCCCCGCGCTGAGCCCAAAATATTGACGTTAACCAACTAATCAATTTTGAATGGCTTTAGGATGAAAAGATTTATCTGGTGATAAGTCTAAAATTATACAATAAATTTTTTTAAAAAAAGTATTTAAAAAAAAAACAAGTCAAAAAAAATTTAGAATAATAAATTTTAATTATTTATTCTTTAAATTATAAACAAATATAAGCAAATTTGTTTGTATTTTGCACTTTTTTAGTACTGATTACTAGTGCTTCTATCGGACCGGCTGATGGTTCGATTTCAAACCAAACTCGAACTCATTTTTTCAAGATCATGTCTGGTTTCAACCAAGTCTTGTTTGGTTTGGTTTGAAGTTTGGTCCGAAGTTCACGGTAGAGATTGTACCTGTTGGGAAAACCTCTGCCCGGGTATTATTAAATTACCCAGTTATCCGGATAAAATTATTACTCGGATATAATATAATCTTTTAGTTCACGGACGATTGACCTTACACTAGTTTATAGAAACAATTGTTTATGAATGGTAGTTCGTACTTGTCACTTTTAAAGGATGATTTGTCCTTTTTTTTTTTGACAGATCTATACAGTTTGAGGGAATGTTTCGGACGAAATTTGTTTTTGATTCCGTAATATATCGGATTTAACACAGTGTTCCGAAATAAAAATTCCAAATTCCGAATTTTGGACGAAAATCCGATATAAATCCGATACAAATAAATCTCTGTACTCGGGGCAATTTGAGAACTAAAAATTGAAGCCTTGCGAAGTTGAATGAAAAATGTATACCGATACATCAGGCAGCACTCTGTGGTAATACGATCTGTTCCAGTCTCTAATAAGACTGGTTCTTGATGTTTTTTGGCTCAGTTAAGTTTCAAAAAGGCCTTTAATTATTTAAAAATCTAATTCTTTGGTTGACTTGGCTTAAAAATTTCAATAACTACTTTTCATTACATGTATAATGTTTTAAAAAAATTCATAACGAAATTGATACTTTAATATAAAATTTAAATATAGATAACACTACAATTAATAATCAACGGCTTTCAAATTTCGAATTTAAAGCACTAAATGAAAATCGGGCTTTAGGTTTGTAAATTATATAATATGTATTAACTGTTCGGATTTTTCAGTGTTGAGTCCGTTATGTATCTACTGTATCTTATAATATATACAAATATATATATATCTTTATCTATCTATCTATACAATCTAATTCAGAGTGTGTACATTTTAACAATTTTGATTGGTTACCAGTAAAAAATGAGATATGGCTCGTGTCATTTATAGTCATCAAAAAAATTCATATAACTTCAAATAACATCTGGTTTTTTTAATATAAAATTTTAAACCGTAATAATAGTTTCTCAAATTTCGGACTAAATATAAATTTTACTTTGATGGTAATGAATTTTGACCAATAATAATCAACACGCGTGATTAAAATCTGAAATTTTCGGAATGTTTGATAAGTATAGGTGACATGAACCATACATAGTTTCGATCGCGTTGAGCATTTTTAATCATTATCTATGATAAAAAATAGCATCCTTTTTTTTTTCTCGAGATTATTATGGTATAACGATAATACGACAAAGAAATCACATTGCGTATACATACTATGTAAAGCTAATGCAGTTCCCACCCCAACGTATTAGATAATTTATTTTTGGGTTTTATGCTTTAACGTTTTTGATTAGTTGTATCCAAAATTAAGAACTTTGATAAGAATATGACGATTTCTATTTTAAATTTGTAATGATTGCGACATTTCGATCATCTGAATTATTAGTCATAACTCATCACACATTTTTTTGGGTACGTAGCAGTCACATGTTTGTGTATCGGTGGGCCAATCAAAACGATGCGCAATCACGGATTTTATCGTCATTTCCGGATTTCTGAAATTTCGGAATTGGAGGCTCACCCGAAGCATTAGTATTTTTATTATACTATTTATATATAATATAAATCATCTATCCTAACCACTAACTAACCAATCTATAGAATCTTTAGTTTGTTATAATAGTTTGTATTATATAATATGATGAACATTATATATCGGGAGATTTTTTAACCTGGGTGAAAATAGAATTTCCCTTAGTTTTGAGGTATAAAATGCCCGTTTTTTAAAATTTATACTAAACTGATCAGTGTTATATATCGATATTATTAGGGTTAGTTAGGATGTTATTTTTAAAATAGGTATTTTATACTCCATATATGCAATTCCGATCGTCCATACCATAAAGTTCTATAATCTTCGTTTATCGAGATTATCAATATGAAGTTATAGTAATCAGAAAGAATCTTAACCGTAAAACGTTTTCATTTTTTTATTCCTTTCATATTTATATTAAATTAGTCTGTAATTATAGTCTAAAATAAAGTTTTCCCTATGTCATAAATTATTTGTCATTTAAAACTGATAATCCGTAGCGCTACGCTATCATGCGTATTTGTTTTGTCTCTCATTTTCGGAATAGAGCATACTATGAAGAACATATATGGGTATTCCCCTTCTGCTATCGAGTAGTAGGTTAGTGATGTCCAAAAAATTTTGCCTTTTCGTGTAAGCTTCCGGAATTAACTAATTTGCCGCCAAAATCACCAAATTTTACTAATAAACCACTAGCTAACATACTATGTAAAATTGCTCAGATTGGAATTTTGCATCATTATTGTCTAGTTCAAAAAGCTCGGGTTACAAAAAGGCAAATTTTTTTGAACATAGCAGTGATTTATAGCATCGTATTATTATTTTTTTTTTTACCTTTACTACTGCAAAAATACCGTTCCTGATGGATTGTTGGTACTGTTCCTGATGGGATGAAAAAAAAAAACGACTGACACACCGTTCCTGATATGGTTCTAAAAAAACTATACAATGTCGAAATATAAGTTATGGCGTAAAGTATTATTTTACGGATCAAGATTTAGTTAAGTCAAATCAACGTTATGATTTTAGCATGCCAATAATAACTAAGTGTTACCAAGAAATTGACTTCGAGGTTCCTTTAAGAACCCTATATGTAAATCTTTTTTTTTTCATAATTCAGGTAATACCCAATCTGAATATAATTTCTAACTTAAAAATTTATAGTATAAATTTTAGATTTAAAATTTTAATACTTTAACTTATCGGTATACTGATTTATAGTTTTTAGTATAATATATATTATATTTATTGTCACAGCTGATGCTGATGCTGAAGTTTTTGATATAAAATTTTAAAAAAATTTTTTTGGATGTTTTTATTTGTTTTTGTCTTATAGGATTAGGGTAGGGTTTGGGTGTAGATTTTATATTTATAGAGTATATGTGGATTTTAGTAGGGCTTATAGTTTCAAATTGAGACCCAATCAGCCATGACATTTATTATAATACTATATTTGTGTTTTTATAAAAATACAGTATTTAAAAAAATTAGTAGTTATATTTTGAACTTTTAACAAATTCTGTTTTCTAATATAATAATAGTTAAAATTAGATTATATAGATTATATATATTAAATAATACTAAATTTATCAGATCTCTGGGTTGATAGCATAGTGGTTATGCTCTGAGGTTGCCATTTTAGAATTCTACAGATAATAAAATTCTAAAATAGTATAAGCATTTAATCAACCATCACTGGTTTGTATCTTTCTAAAAGCAGAAAATAACAAGACCAGCCAGTTAGAGAATTGAAATACCATAGGATAAAGAGGCTTAGAACATTGGTCCAATAATGGACTTAATTGGGCAACTGTTATTCAAGAATTTAGAGCTTGTAGAATAGGCTATGTTAGAACTCTGATTTGGAATAACTAAAGTCACAAGATATAATATAAGATCTATAAGTCTGGATTTACATGATACTGCATAAACTCATGGTGCAAATAGGTTCAAATAGAGCCTATGAAAATTTCTGTTTACTTTGGTAAGACAGTGTGACAGATCACATCTAAATGGTCATAAAACAAGCTAGGTAATTGTCAGGCTTGACTTGGTGGAATATAGAAAGACAATTAGATTAGTTCCAAATATAAAAGTTTGCTAAATTAGTACTAGCAAGACTGTCAAAGTATAAAAAAAAATACTAAAATTTATATAAATAAAACATAAATTGCTCTAGTAAGTTTAGATTATAAATTAATTGGTTCTAGCTTTATACTTGTAATAGTATAAAATATTATATACACTGTAATTAAATATATGGGGGCTCGTCAGTAGAAAGGAGGTAGAAAGTTTCTAAGTAAAAGTTTTTTAGACTTTGAACTAAAATATCTCAATAACTACTAAACTAAATTTAATAATTATTTTTTTATTTTAATTATATGTAGTTATAAAATTAAAATAAAAAAAAAATTATTTAATTTGATATAGTAGTTATTGAACTATTTTAATTTAAAATTTAAAAAAAAAGTGGTAAAAACTTTCTACACCTTTTCTACTGACAAGCCCCCATATATAAGTTTAAAAAACAAGATATTATATTAATACTAAAAAAAATTAGTCTATTATAACAAGGTTTAACTAATTTAAAATTTAAAAGTATAATATAAAACTTGATAAAGTTTATTATATAATACAACAAATCCTACTCTGATTTAATTAAGGGTAGGATGAATGTAGATCATTTTTAATAGTGATCACGTTGTAATCATATGAAATCAGGTGATCAACCAATCAGGATTGTAAACAACATAAATTCAACCAATCAGAATTAATAATTTTTGTGCGACCTAAGGAAATTTGGGGGCATCTAAGTTTTTTTTACCAATATATGAAGGCAGATTTTTTCAAATGATATAGGGTTTGAAATTTTATTATAACAAATAAGAAGCTTCAAATTATATGCCACGAAATTTTGGGGAAAATTGGCTATAATTCTAAAAAGTTTTATTAGAAGCATGTGTTTGATTTCTATATAAAATTTTGCTGTACCACGTAAATCATATGAAAATTGATCTATGTTTACCCTACTCTTAAATAATTTTATTTCTAAGCTATTATAATTATTTTATAAATATGGCAAAAATAAATGGTAACCCATTGCTATAGCAACCCTTATATAATTGACCAATCATTTTTAAAATTAGTGATCATTGTCCGGAGCAAAGCAAATGACCTTTAGTTTCTTTGCATTGCAATACAAAAGTTACTTTCTTGATGTATCATATATTAAAATATCAAAAACGTAACTTTGCATTTTCTGTCTATTTATTTATATGATTTTTAATTGGTTATGTATACCAATTTATGGAATTGATAATAACTTTTGATTCACTGGTCTGTTTTGGATAATTTAAAGATAGAGTATCTTGCATAATTAATTTGCTTATCTAAAATGTCTTGTATAACCAAATAACTATATATGAGAAAAATAGATATTGCAGATCATTTTTTAATACATATATAAAAGCTTCCTTTTCGAACATATTTACAATACTATGTAAAAAAATATCTTGATATTTCAATATAATATCAGCAAATTTATAATAGCGTAATCTTACGTAAGATCTTACGACCGTAATATAAGCAAAATATTACGTAATATATTTTGAAATATTTCGTAATATCAAATTTTCGAAATATTACGAAAGTAATTTCGAAATATTTCGAAATATATTACGAAATATTTTGAACCCTTTCAAAATATTTTAGGACTAGGAAACCAAGCTAGATCAGTAGTTCTGTAACCTGGATCGTGCATTAGACTAATTTTTCGAAATAGTTCGAAATAGTTTGATGATGTTCAAATTCTGTACTACAAGATCAGATTAGATCTTTTGTTTATAATTAAATCTCTATTTTGTTTTTTTTTACTTTTTTGTTTTTATTTTTGTTTTGTTTGTTTTTTTTGTTTTTGTTTGTTTTTTTTCCATTTTTTTTATTTATTTTTTAATTTTTTTATTATTTCGGCACTTTACAAGAAAAACACCCAACTTTTCGAAACCTTGCGCAAACCAACTACGACTTCTGACACTTTCAAGAACAAACCTTCAGCAATTTCTAAACTTTCAAGAATGCTTCTTTAGAGAAATGGGCGCAAGTTTTCGCAAGTTTTCACAAGTTTTTGCAAGTTTTTGCAAGTTCTTGCAAGGTTTCATTTCATTTATTTTTTCATTTCGTGTTTTTTGTTTTTGTTTTTTTTGGTTTATTTTTAAAATTTTTTTATTAATTTATTTTATTTTGGCACTTTGCGAGAAAACAAAACTTTTTGAACCATTGCACATGCCAACTACGACTTCTGACATTTCAAGAACACACTTCCAGAAATTTCTAAATTTTCAAGAACACTTTTTTAGAAAAATGTGTGCAAGTTTTCACAAATTTTTGCAAATTTTTGCAAGTTCTTGCAAGGTTTCGTTTCATTTTTTTTTGTTTCGTGGTTTTTGTTTTTGTTTTTTTGATTTATTTTTAAATTTTTTTTATTAATTTATTTATTTCGGCACGAGAAAAACAACAACTTTTCGAAATTTTGCACATTCCAACAACAACTTCCTAAATTTTTAAAAACGTTTCTTTAGAAAAATAGGTACAAGTTTTCACAAGTTTTTGCTAATTTTTGCAAGTTTTTGCAAGGTTTCGCTTTATTTTTTTTTGTTTCATGTTTGTTTTTGTTTTTTTGGTTTATTTTTAAAATTTTTTTATTAATTTATTTTATTTTAGCACTTTGCGTAAAAAACAACAACTTTTCGAAACCTTGCGCATTTCAACGACAACCTCCGACACTTTCAAGAACACACTCCAAGCAATTTCTAAATTTTCAAGAACACTTTTTTAGAGAAATGGGCGCAAGTTTTTGCTAATTTTTGCAAGTTTTTGCAAGTTCTTTCAAGGTTTCGTTTCAATTTTTTTTTGTTTAGTGTTTTTTGTTTTTGTTTTTTTGGATTATTTTAAATTTTTTTTTATTACATAATTTATTTTATTTCAGCACTTTGCAAGAAAAACAACAACTTTTCGAAACCTTGCACACTCCAACGATGACTTCTGACACTTTCAAAAACAAAAAAGCAAAGATAATAACTAACTGTGGAGTGAGCGAAAATAAGTGTGTAGAGTTAGTTTTTTGTATATAGTGATAGAATTAGATGCAACAAAGTGCGTAAGTAGTTTAAAATATTTGTAATAATGTAGAAATAATATATAATATATAATAAAGTATGTAATATTAATTAAAAATGTATATTTAATAAATGTAAATATAATATATAATAATAAATAAAAAAATAAAAATTTTATATTAAATTGCGAAATCATGCGAAATATTGCGAAAACCTGTAAAAAAGCATGATTATGTGAATATGTATATCGTTTATTTATTTTTTAAAAATTTTTGAAAATTTGCGAAAATTTGCAAAATATTGCAAAACAATGCGAAATATCAAAATATTACCTCCTGTGCGCATTAGTTTATTGATCTGCATGAGTATGCAACCCCTGTAGGGGAGATAATTTGCATTTTTTTATTTGGTTTATTTCGCAATATTTCGCAATATATTTTGAAATATTTCGAAATAATAACCGTAATATTACCGTAATATAACATAATATATTACGTAATAAACTATGGCAATCGTAAGATTTTTGTAATATTATGGGCCGTAATATCTTACGTAATATTACGTATATATAATTCGCTGATGAATGTTTTTATGTTCCCCTACGTATTTTAAATACAAATAAAGATAGCTATCTAATTTTTTTTATAATAAAAGTTGCTTATTGCCTATTTGCTTTTAACTATAATACCAATTATCTTGTTTAAATTTCTTCGGCACTTTCATGAATACTAATTATACTAATTATACTATCAGATAACTATGAATTAGTATCGATGATTCTTGTATTTGAAACTTCAATTCAATCTCTTGTGAATTAAGCCTCTAACCAACAAGGTATCTATTAAATAAAAAGCATTCTGGCAGGTTTGAATATGATCAGAAGGGCTTTTATATTTATCAATAGTATTAAGTTGAAAGTTATACATATTGGTATTGTTTGCTTTTATGAATACATTCACAATATCTTCTCTTTTAACAAACTTGTAATTTGTATTTTTATAAACTACTCTATCTAACAAGTTTTTAATATTTTAATAATTCGTATAGCATCATCACTAACATCTTGGTAAATTGGTTGATCTTGCTAAAACCATTTACAATTATCATATTGGTAACATCATGGAATATCATTATCATCATCCCATAGATATGGTCTATATGCTAATTGTTGTCTGCAATTATATTGATTTTCACAAAATAATATCATTTCAAAAATATTTTTTATTCCTTTATCCAAATATGAATGGCGAGCTAAAATTCTTGCTTTTTCTATTGGATCTGTTTCATCATTTGTAGAATGTAGAATATCACTTGTGCTAAAAGTATATGAATTTTAAATTTTTTATTGATATGTCTAAGAGCTACTTATTCACTATTCAGATGCTGTAAAAAAAATCATCTATATGGAAAGTACTTAATAAAACTCGAAATATATATAGATAGGTTAGTTAATTATAATATTACCAAAAATAGGGGATGGCTAAAGCCAGGTGCATTTATATGTTTTTGATTATTTAATTAAAATTAGGATAAGGATTAGTTAGAGGTTAGGTGAGGGCTTGACTTATAAGTAAAATTGTCTTCCTGACATTTTTTATTAATGCTCCTATACAGGTTTAGACACTCGTTTTTTGTATTTTCAGTGTTTTTTACTTTTTTTCTTTGTGTTTGTCTCATCAGGCTGATCCGTAACGATCAAATTTTACGATTTGATTGGCTTTATATCACGTGAACGCATCTGGCTTTAGACGACTCCCAAAAATAGGTGATGGCTAAAGCCAGGTGCGTTTATATGTTTTTAATTATTTATTAAAATTAGGGTAAGGGTTAGTTAGGAGTTAAGGTTAGGCTTGACTTATAAGGAAAATTGTCTTCCCGACTCGTTTTTTTTGTGTTTTCAGTGTTTTTCACTTTTTTTCTTTGTTTTTGTCTCGTCGGACTGATCCATAAAGATCAAATTTTACGATTTAATTGGCTTATATCACGTAAACACACCTGCCTTTAGACAACTCCCAAAAATAGCAAGATCTGCAAAAAACCTTGAAAATAAGCAAAAAATTACTATATATAGAAAGATTTGCATAAAAAACACTAAAAATAAGCCAACCAATACCTGACTTATCTATGTATATTTCAGGATCCTTACTTAATAGTTAAAAAATCCAACATATAATTTTTATTATATAATTTTGAAGACATGCTTGTCCATAAAATTACATAATAGTTTCGAATAGCAAGTAGCATTTGAATAAAATTTTAATATGCTATTTATATATTGAACTTTTAATATTTACTAACAATTCTTAAAGTGTTATTTTATTAGATATAAGTAATTATACAACCCTAATTTTTATCAAATATAAGTCAAAATTTCAAAAGATGAATTAAAATATATCTGAATTTTATTTTAGGGACCTGAATACTAAATACGGAGCTCTTTATTACTAGCAATTTATATTATTTTTCAATTTTATTATGTAATATTATTACCGTAAACTGCTATATAAACAGCCTGGGTCTGGTACATTCCACCAAAAAAATTAATTAGTAAAAAAAAAAATTATTAGTAAAAATGAGAGGATGGGTCTGATATGTGGGAGCTGTTTATACAGCAGTTTACGGTAGTAAAATCTGAATATCTGAACATGTATAAAGTATTATTTGATTTGCTAGCTTATAGTTCTGTTCTGCTCTTCCAATTTTTTGAATGAAATTATCTAATAACATAGGGAATGTAATATGTAGAACTAATTTAATATCATCAACATTTATACCCATTTCAAATACATTTGTTGCTATTATATATTTCAATTTTTTTCTTTCCAATATTGAATAAATTGAAATTTTTGAATTGCTATTATTTTTTCATGATATTTTCTGATTTCAGACTGGTCAAACTGTTCTAACAATATTTTTTCTATTCTGTTACAATCTGAAAGTGTAGTACAATATATAAATAGCATGCCTCTAAGATATTAAACTTAAAATTTTACAAATTTTTTTTAAATAATTCATTTTTCCCAGGTTTAAACTAAACCTCTATTTCAATTTCTGGTTAGTAAATACTAGTTCAACAAATAACATTTAAGGCCATGCAAAATTTTTTTATTGTTTCTCATAAGGGAGCCTACTTTTATCATCTGATTTTCTAGGGGGGAGGGAGAAAAAATTTTTGAAATTATATATAATCACCTGATAATTTTCATATATAAAAATAGGAGAGTAGGGCTACTAATAAACTGAAATCAGGTGATAAAAGTAGGCGCCCTTACCCGGCTGGATCATAAAGCCTAGGGGAGAAAATTTAAATTTTGAGGCGCAGCAAAATATTAACCAATCAGATTTGTTAACACGCTAAGACGAATTTTGAGTTGTAGCAAAATATTAACCAATTAAGATAGCTGCGCGATGCAGTCGTGCTAAAACCAGGAATGTACTAAGTATGATACTACATATCATTTTTGAAAATTAATATATTTTTATTGCAGTTGATGCTGACTTGAGGCCATTATAAAATAAGTATGATCATATGAAATTTTAGTTTGGTAAAAATAATGATATTTTTATTAATTTATTTTAAGAAAGTCTCAAAAATGTAGTAATAATCTATGACAAACCATTACGATAATGTAATCATAAAATATTTGTACAAGTATTAACAAACTGGCCATATATTCCCAATCATATAGACGATCAAAAATGTTACAGATTTCTAGAATATTATAGTAACTATACTATTATAAATTTTGAATGATCTAAAATGTCATAATGTACAAGTAACCAATTAAACTATTTATAGCTGTTTTCAAAAAGATGTGAACAGGTGATTTTTATAACATATACCCATATGGGGAATTAGAAAATCAGAAATTTAATAATTAATTTTTTATCATGGTTATCACGCACTTATCAGTGTGAAATGCTTAATCAACACATTTTTAGGTTAGATAATTATTGACGTCCGTTGTAATTTTTATATTATTAACCATGTAGCAATTAAGCACTGATAAGTGCATGATACTCTTGCCTAATCATTATCATTATCGCTATATAAACAAATTATTGCAATGTATATTATATTGTTTTTATGATTGTATTAATATTGATGGCGGATGTACAAAACTTATATACAAAAAAGGGACTTGCTTTAGTTGTCAAAAGTGTTTATACTGTTGAGTTGATTTGCAAACACAAAAATTCAAATGTGTATTACAAAACCACTCAGAGGCAATCAAACTGAAGCTATCAAATATGCATATACACGAATTTTTACGTCCAATTTGACAGAAGATCAAGTTTCTTTTGCTTGAGAAAAAATATTGCATTATAATTATTAACCCTAAAAGATTTTTTAATTTTTTATTTTGTTCACGATGCAATAATTGGCTACCAAAATTGAATACAATCAAAAAAAAAAATCATTTGTCAACTCTAAATTTTAAAAAATTTAAGAGATGTATTAAAGCACTATAATTTTTAATTGATTAATAGTAGATTCCTTTTGCTTTGATTTAAATTTGGATATAAAACTAATATACTGAATTTGCAATACTTATTGTTTGTACAAGCGCATAAAAAACTTCCCGTATGCATTTAGTTGGGCATGTGAATTTTGATTTGCATTATAGTGCATAATAGTAATACAACAAAATTTGGGGTTAAAGTTTGTTTTTACTTACCCAACTACACTAAATTTTCCCATTACATCATTCTTATGAAATTACCTCGTTCACCCATGACGATCAAACAATGCAACTGTAATCGGGCATATCACATGATTGATCTGACCTGATTCGAGACAAAAACTGCCTCGATAATTACATATCGAGCATTTTTTTTATATATTGCCAGGTCATAGTCTTTAAAAACTATAATTTTAATTTTTTAATTTAAAAAATTTCAAAATTTTAAAAATAAAATTTCAGGTTGCCAGGTTAAAAAATTTTTTTGATATTATAAGAAACAAATAATTAATTTTATATGGCCTAATAAAAGTCGACACAAAATATTTTTTAGATTTTTTGCACTTTGTTGACGACATGTTGCAATTAACAACAACAATAGTGCTAAGGGAAATTCACTTGCTAAAGAACTTATTTTACTTCAATTATCTCTATCAAAGTAGATAAGTAAATCTTATAGTTATAATAATATATTTATCTACATATTGCTTACCTAAAATATTTAAAATTTATAATACAGTGGGCCTCATCTATTACAAATTGTAAGCTCCAACTTTCTTTTATTCTTTTTAACATTTTTTGAAATTAAAGATTTTTGATATATTTTTCTGCTATTACAAATAATACACGAGTAATACCTAATACAATTTCTGCAAATATTTTTTCTATAATTGCAGGAGGTTGGTCTGAAGCAGCAAAGAGTATAGCAGCTAGTATACCTTGCTTAACCAAGTCATGCTAAATTTAAAAATATATATTTAATTTTTTTTTTAATGGCTTTACTAACACTTACCATTTGATCATCCATTAGAGACTTCATAGGTGTAAATACTATTGTTAATTGTAATAATAAAAGAAGTGTCAGATATCAGCTGATATCATAAGGTAGAGAGAGGTAGACAAAATTTCAGATCTAAATATACATATAACCAATCAGAATAACTAAATTTCTCAGGAAGAGGTGAGGAGAGTGAGCTTTATAGTAAACTGATCTCAGCTAATATCTGACATGTCTCTAAGATACTAGCTACTGAATATATTAAAGTTTTTTGCTACCAATTTTTAAAATAGCTAGAGTATTTTGGCCCAAGGTAAAAGATTGAATACTTTCTTATTGAATTTCATGATATTTTTGTAGTTTGAATATCTCATTTAGTGTAGTATCAATAAGCAATTCATTTGTAATAATGTGTAATTTTTAAAATTAAGATTTGGAATAAAATTATTTAAGTTATGATGCAAATAAAAGCTACACAGAAGGCAAAGTCCAGTTGCAAACTGACGTTCAAAACAATGATATCTATTATATAAAAAGGCATTACCAAAGTTTTTAAATATTTTTTGCAAATAATAGAATATAGGTATGATCTTGTATACTGTCTTGTACACAATGTCTATAAAAAACCAAGTTCTAAAAATATTAAAATTTTAATTTTAAAATTTAGGCTATTATGCATTATTTACTAACCTGATTAAAATCAAATGCTATCAAGTTAGTTTTTTGGTCTATTATTTTTTTTATATATTGTTGATTTCTTTTTTTAATTGTAGCTAAATTACATTGACGTTTTGTTTCTTTTTCTTTTCAAATTTTTAATATATTAGCATGATCCTTTTTAGAAAACTCTGGAAGACTAGCAGCTTTTCAACTAATATGTAGTATTTCTATTAATCCATTATTATTGTAGATTATCGCTAAAGCATGATGAGTAGCAAAAGATTTAGGATAATCTGTTTTTTGTTAGTATAGTTTAATTTTACATGATTAAAAGTTTCATTAATACTAGTTTGAATAGTAGTAATAAGACTTTGATTTCCTTTAAGTTCTATAATTTTACTAAAAAATTTTAATACAGTAGTTGCTTTTTTTGATTTTTATTATGTAATTTTAAATTAGAAGTTTTGAGTACAATCTCTGAATTTGTATTAATCCAGCATACTTCTGGTCAACAATTTGAGTGGTTATCAGAGAAATGTGCAATTACTCCTTCAGTTTGTATAACAAAGAGATCATTGTCAGTAGGATTATCAACAGTAGGATTTTGATATCTAGCAACAGCTGTTTGTTGAAGAGCTATCTATACTTAATGTATAGTAGGTTAATACAAAAAAACCAGTTTTTAAAAAGGTCAACTACTTTTCTGAAGACTCTTTTGTATATTTAGTATGCAAACCAAAAGCCTTTTTTTACAAGGTAAATAGTATACTTGTATAAGGAATTTTGGCAAAGATTAACGAGTTTTTCTATCAACAAATTATCCTGTAACAAAACAATAAAGAACAACAAGAGATTGAATTTTTTTTTGACTATATGCTTTTTTAAATTTGTTACAAGTATTGTCTTATATCCTTTTGGATTTTTCAAAATTTTTACCAAAAAGTAGAAATCCTGGTTTATCCTTTCAAAAGATTAGCAGCATTTACTTCTTCCAAATTGGGAATATGTCCCAAATTGGAACTAATGCTATTATGACTAAGTTTGGTCAATATACAAATAAATAATAAATAATGAATTATGGAATCAAAAAGGGCATATGAAAGAAATTTCTTATCTGGATTATGTAGTTTTTTTTCTTTTATATACATATAAAACTATAATAAGTTTTGCTTATGCAGTGTTATATAATTTTTATTGTCAAGTGCAGGCTTAATAGCACCTTTATATTCTGTTTTTTCTTTGCTTTTTCTTTTTTCTTCTTGTCAGATGTATTTTTGTTTTTTCTTTGGTTTCATTTAGGTAATGTTGTTTTGCCCCTTTAATCTTTTTCCTTTTTTTATTTTCTTTATGAGAAGCTCAGAGAAAAAGTTTTTAAAAGAAGTAGATTATAAAAAAAAATGTTGGTTTGTAATAGAGCCAACAAGAACTTCTGATTTATATGCATCTGGGCACCAATTAATATAGCCAGGTAATGCCGGGCTTGCAGTACAAAGTAGTATTTATTAGAATTAGCTTAGTTAGTTAATTTGAATTTGTAATAAAGCACTGATGAGACTGTTAAAGTTCAAAAAAAAAACAATAATAATAATAGATCAATTTATCCAAAATTTGTCAATTCAAACTAACTTTATTTTAAAAGATAATGTAAATTTAAAATACCTGATCTTTCAATAAAGAGATACTATATTATATAAAACTTTGGTTTCTTTGAATAATCATAATGAAGAAATTAATATAGATTTAATTCTGAGCATCTTTTCAAAAATGTATTAAATAATGAATTAAATAATTAGATATCTAATAGAACTTTAAATTTTAAATTATTTCTAATTTTTATTTTACAACATTTAGCAAGCAATAATGACGACAGCATTAGAATTTCCATTATCAAATTAATATTAAATCAAAGCCTTATATTTATTGCATAATGAATAAATATAAATGAGCTATTTTTAATTAAGGTACAATATACAATTAAAGTAGAATATACATTCAAATAAACTCCATTTAATAGACTAGAATATATTAAAGAAATAGATGAAGAGAGGTTTAGTACTATGTACAGATCAACATGAACAAATTATATATCTCAGTTGCACTTGAATATTAATGAGTTTAGAACAATTCATTTCTTAAATTTTTTATTTTTGTTATATTTTTAATAACTCCAAATTTTCTGTTCTTGTTTTTGAAAATTTAACCATGTCTGTAATTTAATTTTGTTGTAATAGTAATGTAACATATATTAATTTTATGGCCAAAGTCAATGTTACAGCACACATCAATGTCACGGAATAATTCAAATATTACAATAAATATCAATTATAACTTTTGACACATTGTCACGTCATAAATTTGCATCCAATTTCATCCAATTTACATTACGATCAGTTACGGCACGACCATATTTCTGCACCTATAACCAGATCTGAATCAAACTCAAACGCAACTATGAGTTTGGTCCGAATTCAGTTTGAAGTTTGCAAACATGTTTGAGTCAGAATAAGATAAGAAAAGCAAGACTTTTAAAATTGAATTAGTGATACGGTCTTGAATAGTTTAAATAATTTAATTACTAGATTTAATTACAACAACTAAATTAATGCGAATGTGTCCCTCACATTAAATTATAACCTTGAACGTACTCACGTTAAGTGTAAATCAATAAATAGAGAAAACAAATTCGTATTGATTTTAGTTGGTAAATATAAAAATTATTTACATTTGATATAAAGTTAAAACCGCGAATGCGGATGAGGAATAAAACACATACAGTATAAAAATTCTAAACACGGAAATGTGCACATTGATGATGGGTTTCTATCATAACAATAAGGTAGACAATTAGATGTAAGGATCTTGATTATTGCATGAAAACGTTTTAATTTAGAACCAAAAAATATGAAGAAACGATTGAATAGGTACCATTTGATAGATTATCAAACGTTAAAGAAATCGGTAAAGGAGGATTTGGCTCAGTATATTCAACAACCTGGTTGGATGGCATGCGAAAAGTTGAAGAAGATAATTATAAATATGTAAGAATGCGTGAACTATCCAATATTTTTGCACTCAAGACGTTGGCCAATTCTAAGGAAAAACAAATTCTGTTTTTTAAAAAAGGTAAGCTAATTTTATTAACCTTATAATTCATCTAATAGTTTATTGAACTAATTCAATGTTTAAACTTTACGTTTAAAAATCTTATGATGTGTAAATTAAGTTCTCAATATATGGAATAATGCAAAGCACGGTAACAAAAGAATATTTGATGGTATTTCAATTTGCTAATAATGGAAGTCTTCATAAATATTTAAGAAAAATTTTTAATATACTTGCATAGAAGACTATATTGCAAAACCTAAAGATATTTTTTAGAAGAATTAAATAATATTCACAGATTTACAGAATACATTCATGCAAAGTTAGTATTTACTCAGTCCAATATTTCTTACTGCATAGATAAAATTCTAATATAAATCGGATACCCATTTAATCTCAATTTAATTTTATAAGTAGACTGATTTAACATCGAAAAGCATTGCACTTAGGTCTCCGCAAAAATTACCCGTGCGATTTCGGAATTTTCGGAGACTATAAAACCAATATTACACAATAGATACTTGAACCGAAATCGGTATGTGGAGTTAGCATGATAAACCCACTTTCGGAAAACATGCTTCATTTATACCTCACGCGCGCTTGCTGCTTAGCAACAGACCTTCAAAGTCAGACGGGTACGGGCTCAGGCCCGGCCCTCAGGCCCGTACCCGTCTGACTTTGAAGGTCTGTTGCTAGCAGCAAGCGCGCGTGAGGTATAAATGAAGCATGTTTTCTGAAAGTGGGTTTATCATGCTAATTCCACGTACCGATTTCGGTTCAAGCAATATTGGTTTTATAGCCTCCAAAAATTCCGACATCGCACGGGTAATTTTTGCGGAGGTCTAATTGCACTAAACGACATGATTTTGATTAACTTGGGCCGGTGAATTTTTATTGAAAAGTTAACAAAACGCTGATAGAGAAGCAAATAATTGGCCGAGTTGTTCGAAATTACTGTACATTGATATCTCATAAAAATAGCAAATGTGATTGTCTGCCGCAGCAGGCCGATTTTGAGCGAATGGTTTTGAGTCAATCTCCCGAACATCAAAATCCAGATAGTACTAAATCCCAATGAATTAAACCCGAAAACTAAATCCTGAAAAAAAAAAAACTTAAAAAGTTTACAATTATGAATTTTTATTATTTTTTTTTCAGGATTTAGTTTTTGGGATATTATCTTTTCGGGGGTTTGTTCTTTCGGGATTTAGTACATCGGGATTTATCGGTTATCGGGATTTGATGTTCGGAATATTGACCAAAACCTAAGCGAATAAATGATAGAATCACATGTCTTCATCACTAAAGTTGGTTTAGGTAGGTCAGGAAAAAATTTGGATCGAGTCCCAGTGAGTCTGTTTTTCCGTTTCCCTGTTTTACATTGCCTATTTCTGTTTTGGAGCTGCTGGTTTCTTTATTCCTTGCATGCGTTGTCTGTAATTGACACTTGATCTTCACACATTGATGATCTTTCACATGATATGTTACGAGTTGTTTGGAGAGGCAGGGTGAAGATCGTATGGCTGCTTCTAGTATAAAAATTAACTAGATCCGAACATGTCTGTGAACTTTGTACCAAACTTCAAATCAAATCAGACTTGGCTAAATCGAATTCGAACCAAACATGATCTTGAAAAAAGTTTGAATTCGAGTTTGGTTTGAAATCGAACCAAACTGAAACATAGCTAAAAGTTCGGTCCGATAGGAGGAACCCAATTCGGGCTTATTTGAACACAAATTCGGATTTATTTTGAACCAAATTCGGGTTTATTTAAATCAAATTCGGGTTTATTTAAACATAAGCCAAGTTTGACATATTTCAGGTTTATTTGAATCAAATTAGGGTTTATTTGAACCCATTTTGGATTTTTTGGGGGGTTTATTGAACCTATTTCGTGTTTATTTGGGGGGTTTGACCCCATTTTGGGTTTATTCGGGGTTTGTTTGAACCAAATTCTGGTTTATTTGAGCCCAATTTAGGTTTATTTGAATCCAAACCGGGTTCATTTGAACCAAAAAATTTAAACCTTATTCCCGGAGTAAACTAGGCACTACGTAGTTTCTAATATAAATATCACTACTATTTTTATAATATTTTTATACAATTATAATATAAGTTTTATATAATAAAAATATACAGTATAATAGGAAATTAGAAGTTTCTATCACTTCTTAGAATTTGGTTTTATTTTATTTTTTGTATAATATATTTTTTTTTTAGAATTGCTATAACTTTTGTATTAATAAAATCATTATCTATATATTTATTATATACTAATAAATTATTTTTCTTTTGCTATATACATATATATAAAGTTGATTATTACAATGATTTTGTTGTTTGTTTATATTATATAAAAGAAAGCTATAGTCAGATAGTATTATAATGCTAGTAAATTTGTTTTTAATAATTTTAAAATTAATTTTAAAAATTTTTTTTAGCATTAAAATATGTTTATATTTTTATTTTTAATATTATTGTATAAAACAAAAAATAGCATTAAAATAAGTTTATATTTTTATTGTAATTTGTAAAAAAAAAAATCTGCAAATATTAATAAGATAAATATATAAACATGCTTTATTACAAGAAAATAAGAATCTATAATTTAAATCTAATTATATATGTCAAAATATATAACCTAGATAGATTATAAAAAATTAAAATAATGCTTTTAACTGTATAAACCATAACAGATAATACTGTAATATAAAGAGTAATATGTTGAAAAAAAATTGTTTATACTAAAACTAATATAAATTTATTTGAATATAAATTTTTATTTTATTATACAATATATACAGTATTTTATTTTATTTTTTTTTTACAAATAAAATTAGATCGCTTTAATAACTCATTTATTATCATATGGATAAAGAGTCATTATATTGTAATTCTCAATTATTCAAAAGTTTTCGCAGTAAAAAAAATAGTCGTAATCCTGAAAGACTATGGGAAATAAACTTTGAGCTTTTAGTCATAAAGGTTTTAGTCACCAAATGATCTTTATCACAGAAAGCCACTTAAATGATATTTTTATTAGAATTATTTATAAGATTTTCAACGTTTAATGAGTTTTATGAGATATTTTTAGGCAGATTGTTATCATATAGTTCTATAATTACATGCCATCTATAGATAATCTTTTGAATGTCAATTACATATTTTGTTAGTAGAATCTATTGAGAATGTGGTTAATCATAAACTTAAGGGATGTTGATAACATTACAAAATGTAAATGCTACTGTTATATATATATATATAAAATTGCCGATAATAATGAATTAGATACGGTGATCATTTTACCCGAGAAATCTAACCCATTAAAGTTGAAATAATGTTAAGAGAAATTTCGTAAACTTGTATTCGGAGTATAATTTATTATATTATATTAACGCTGAGAATAAACCATTCGTTGGGATGAAAAAGGTCATTTATAGATAATGTAGAATCTCCTGATACTAGTAATGCTAAAAATGGCAAAAGTGAAACAGTCCATTAAGACAAGCCATTTAATATCAGATGTTGGTAAGAACTACAAATCGAAATTGTACGTACAGTATAAAAAAACAAAATCTCAATCACCCGATATTATGATATGATATGTATTTATAGTTGTGTGTGTGTGTGTGTGTGTTTTTTTTTTTTTTTACAAGCAATGAATTACCTGTATAGGAATAAATCATAATTACTGTCAAAATACAACAAAATAGTTATTCTCCCATACCGATAAATCATAAATCATAACTGAAAAGCTAACGTTATAAAGCAAGAGAATACCTATTATGGTAGACAATGTGCCATTAGAAAAAGCGAACAAAGGTAATTGAACCAAAAATTAATAACCGATAAAATGAGATTTTTCTCTAATTAACTTTTCGCGCATGAATTTAATTATTTTATTTTTTGTTTATAAGATCAACGGCGTGTCAAAATCGTAATGGCGAGAAAATTATAAATTATTGGTTTTTTTTTTTTTTTTTTTTTTTTTTTTTACGCGTACGTAACATACTTACAATATAATTGAATATAATTGAATATTAGTTGAATATAGTTAAATATGCAATATGAGGTCATTAACAGCCAGTTAAATTAATTTAAGTAATATGTATATGTACGCCTTGGGCTTTGCCAAGTTGGTAGATCCATAACGTAATTATTCGAAAACTTGCTTTTAAATATTAAACTATTCCTTATATGAAATTGGAGAATGAATGCTAAATAAGGAATCTCAAACTAAGATGCACTATTTTAGACAATGCAGGGGTTTCATAAGCAAATTTAAATATTTTTTTTAGACACAAATCTAGATATTGGGCGCATTACAATAAATATAATGTCAATGGAGAATCTTTTCCTATTAAATTAAAAATTTGGCTTTTAAAAAAATAAGCCATTTAAAGCTACTCAAGAACAACTAAAATGCATAGAAAATCTGATCCTCATCTGTAAGAGACGATCACACTATTTCTCGATCTCAGGCGCCGATATAAGATTACGAGAGGTAAATGAGCTAATGTCCTCCAAACGGTTAAATAATTTAGTTTTTTTTTTGCGCCTATGATTTCATGTATCTTTATGAAATGTAAAGAAAATCATAAGGTTACGAATTTTTTTCAGTGAATAGATTTAGTGATGCGTGGATACCGCATGGATTTTTGAAAAGTTGGAATTCTATCTGTATGCACTTTCATTGCAACACGAACAATGAGTCGCTTATTAATATTTCTATACAAGATAGTAATACAAAAATTTAGAACATTCTTCATATAAAAAAAAAAAAATAACCGCATATAGATAATCTTCAGTAACACTTAATTGACAATGACAAAGTTAAACATTGATATTCTTTTTTATTTTATACTAACCAATATTTAATAATGTGCGCCATCGAAAACTTCCGCGCCAATTTAGTACTCGATCTTCAAGACTTTAAACTTTTGTTGTACGTAGTCCGGGATCTTCCAACTTTTCTCAAGAGTAACATCTAACCATTTATTATTATTTTCAACAAACATCTTTGTTTTTTTTTTTTTTTTNATTTCAACCCGGATCACCAAATAAAAAAAAATAAAAAAAAAAAAACTTTTTCCCTTTTTTATTTTTTTTTTTTTTTAAAAAAAAAAAAAAAAAAAAGTAAATAAAACATGTCAAATAGAATATTAATAAAAAAGAGCAAGGTTACTTTATCACAACCACCTGTTGCCATCGGCCGAGGTGCTATGGGTGAAGTGTATTTGGCGGCTTTTCAGAATAGGCCTGTAGTGGTGAAAAAAAGTCAAGTAAGTTTGTCATATACCGGTATATATTTTTTTTTTAATAGATAAGTATTAGTGTTTTTTTTACTTATCTTTTTTTTTTTTTTTTCGTTTGCTTTACAACGCTAAAACGCTAACCAGAGGGAAATGGATCTATTATTAAAAGAATATAGCAATTATCTTAAACTTCGTAACCATACCAATGTATTAAAGTTTTACGGTGTAATAAGAGATGATAAATATACATTTTCTCTTGTCTTGGAATATGCTTCAAATGGAAATCTTTCTAGTTACCTTAAAACTCATACTGTTGATTGGAATTTTAAATCCAGAGTTTGTCGTGATATTGCTTTAGGATTAATGCATTGTCATGAAAATAATGTATTACATTTTGACCTTAAACCTGAAAATATTCTTTTGGATAAAAATTTAATTCCAAAATTGGCAGATTTTGGAATTTCAAAAACTAAAAGTAGAATGGTTTTAGATAATGGAAAGGCTGGTGGAACTTTGAATTATGTAGCTCCTGAAAGAGTTAGTCGTGATCTTAAAATGAGAGAACTTTTTGAAAAGTATGTTTTTTTCAATTTTTTTTTTAATTTCTTAAAACGCGATTTCACTTTAATTACATACCAACAGTCATCCTAAACTCTCTGATATATATTCTTACGGGTTAATCTTGTGGTCAGGTAAGCAAACTTTTTCTAAAATTTTGTATACCATACCGTATATATATATATATATATTTTTTATTTACATAAAATAATTTCTAATAATTTTTTAATAATTTTTAATATTTTTTAATAATTTTTAATAAATACTTAACTTTTTAGTTGCCAAAGATGGTGAACATCCTTATGAAGGCATGGACGATGATGAGATAAAAGAACAAAAACGAAATCCGAATTCGATGTATCGCCTTATAAAACAACTACCGGGTGCTACTCCGTATTGTCAACTTGTTTTAGATTTAACTAAATATGATCCTGGAGAACGAATTGATCTGGCTGTTGCAAGACTTGAATTAGAAGATTTGTTTGATGATGATGATTGTAAGAACTTTTTTTTTTTTAATATTCATAACTATGTCATCATTTTTTATTTTTCACTATATAATTAAAAATTATTATTATTATTAATTATTATTATTATTATTATTTATTATTATGATTATTATGATTTTTAATTTTTTAGTATCAGATGATGAACATCATGAAGAAGTAGTCCATCACAGTATAGATGATTTATCCATAGATGACCTTGAACCCGATGAAGATGACGAAGCGTCTGCTTATAATTACTCCGACACTAGTAGTAACCATGTATCAACAACCACATCTATTGAGACTCCAATAGATAGTGAAAAAGATATCGGTCCAGAAGTATCTAACGAAAAATTTTCGACCGTTAGCAATTACAGCAAACAAAATAGTGGTAATAATTTATTATTTATGAAAGGTAATATAGATGATAATAATAATTCTAACCGTCGAAAAGATAATTTAGAATCAAATCATCGACCAAACAGTTCAACAAGTGATCAATCAAGTAGTACCGAAGTACATGATCGTGGTTTATTTTCGGGGTTTTCAGATTTATCTAGTAATTGTTCCACTCAAGTTAGTACGAGGAGAGTTAAACCTAAAATTAAAGTACAAACTGATTGTCAAGCATCATCAAGTGATACACCAAAGACTCCAAAAGTTCCACCTTTCGATCAAACTCTCTTAGCATCTCATGGTTTAATTGAAGATATAATGAATATATGTGATAATTGGGAAAAATATACTGATGATATAATGATAAAAAAATTGGAACTTTATTGTCGAGAAAAAGGAAAAAAACCTAAAGACATTTACGCAATTTTTGAAGAAAATCCAACAAAATCTCCTGATTATTATTTCGTAATGGGATTTTTTAGTGAACATGGATTTGGAAGAACACCACCTGATCCAAAAATAGCATTTAACTTTTATTCTAAAGCTGCCGAAATGGGAGATCCACGTGGTGAAGTTTATGTAGGATGGTGTTATTTTAAAGGAATGGGAACTACAAAAAGTCCAATAAAAGCATTTCAATATTTTCAAAGAGCAGCTAATAGAGGATGTATATCTGCACATAATAATGTTGGATGGTGTCATGATATTGGATTTGGTACAACTTGTGATCCATATAAAGCATTTGAATTTTTCAAAATAGCCGGTGAAAAAGGTTATGCTACAGCACAATGTAGAGTAGGTGTTTGTTATGAATATGGAAGAGGTACTATTAAAGATTTGGAAAAAGCACTTGAATGGTATCAAAAAGCTGCTGATAATGGACATGAAGCAGCAAAAAAACGAGTTAGTGAATTATCCAAGATAATTAATCGTGAAGGTCATAGACGTAGAAGTTTTTGGGTTTGTAATTTAAATTATTTTTTTCATGTTAAAAATGTTTTTTAGAAATAATTTTTATCTTTTTTGATGTAGTCATTTATTGACTTGTTTCGATAATAGGAACGGATGTTATATGGACCTTTGAGATCTCACACTGTATAAATTTCGTATTTCGTATTTCGTGTGACGAAGATTCGACGACTATGGAAAAACGTACTCGGTTTGTGAAAACTCAAATTATTATATTAAAAATCGTAGAAATTTGTAAGAATTAGAAAAAAAAACCAAAAATTTTTTTTTATCTGATATAACAATATATGCGTAGAACATGTACATTATGTGTAAAGTTTTTTTTTTTTAAATTTTTTGTACAAAAAAAAAAAAAAAAAAAAAAAAAAAAAAAAATTTTTTTTTGTATGTATATTTTAGCTATAGTCAATTAATTAGCATTTATATTTTATGTAAACATATTGAAATTCTGTTTACGAAATATTTTCATCTTTTTTAAATCATTCTTAATTTTCATATTATTTCGCTAAAATTCCTTTAACCAAGTAAAAAAAAACAAAAATGAAACTATAAATGGCAAGTATTCTTGTTAATGATGATTTCTTTCTTTGGGTATTTTATTTTATTTTGATATATTTTTTATCCATTATGAGTAAATTCAAAAATACCAAAAAAAAACTATTGTACTTATTTCATCATCATGATAACGTAAATATTAAAAAATTTCTTTACGCCCTTATTCCTTATTTAAAGAATAAACTTTTTTTGGATTAACGTTTATTGACTTTAGAGAATACAGAACATTGATAATATTGATAATATTAATCCTTATGACAGATCATATTTTCATATTTCCAAATTTAAAAAACTATAGAAACCCAAAATTAGTTAGCATTTCTTTGTTCATTCTGTTCTTTCTCTAATTGATCATATTTTTTTAAAGTTGAACGTAAAATACTTATTAGTGACCAAATTCCAACCACTTTATCAGGTTTTCTCCATCCTTCCGGAAATCTTTCAGATTTCAAAAATACTTCTAATTTTTCAATATCAATTTCATTATTTGTATTACCACCAATGAAATTTAATAATAAAGCAACTTCTCCTGCTGAAGCAAATTTTTGAGGATTTTTATAAATTAAAGTTGGATTTGATTCTTTTAAATTATTTAATCTAATCCAATGAAGTTTTGATAATGCTTCATAATTAATTTTTCCATCAATATTTTGTTCGAGTAATAAATCAACTAATTCTGGATCGATCGTGTGATTATCACCAAAATAAAAATCTTTTCGTGTTAATGAACAATCATGTTCTACCTTATTGTGTTGATTTAGATCATCAAGATTTCTTTTTTTAAAAAAAAAAATTATACATATATATATATTAATTAGTTAAATTAATTAAATATCAGATAATGTATATCGACTGATATATTTATATTTATTCTTGCATACATTGTCTTAGCGCATAACTTGCCAAGTAGGTGAAGGCTAGAGTAAGTTAAATAATAGGCGACAAAAGACGATGAATTAAGACCTTCTTTAAGAGCTTTTATAAGCTGACTAGGCGTAATATTTTCTCCGCTACGAGGTCTAATAAGAAAACATATAGAATTTTTTATCGAAATTAATTTTTCTAAAAAAAAAAAAGTTTTAACGAGACATTAACGACATTAACGACGTTAATGACGTTAATGTTAATGGATATTAAATGCTTACAGGTATCCATGATTAGCTAAAGCATTTAATGCAGGGCATGGTGACCTTTTATCATGCGGGCCAGGTGCTTGCCACTCATGCGTAGACATTCCGTATCTTTTTTTATGCTGTAAAGAAAGCGAAATGAATTCATCCGATTATTTTTTCCTATTAAATACCTAATTTGTTAAACATTACCGCTTTAGTATAAATTACGTGACATTTCATTATTCTTTGCAGATCATATCATGTGTATGCAGTTACAGTATCTGGTATAACCGTAACTTAATTCACGTGTCGTATCAAATTTTTTTCGTAACTATCAGACTCAGTTCATTCAGCCTTTGAAAAAATCTAACTGACATTGAATGTCAGAATTGTTCAGGGAGTTCGGAGGTTAATTCTAATATAAATTGTAATCTTTAAAGTTATCAGGTTCCTCTATTATTAGTTTATATATCTATCTAATCTATTAAATTATGACGGTCGTCATACCGTCCGGTAGAAACGTTAACAATATGACTAGTCTGATCTATTTTGGTCCAGTCCTTGTCCAGTCTATTATGGTCTATAGTCAAATTGCGGTTTATTCTGTCGTCCGGTTTATTTTTGGGAACAACATCTTTGTTAACAAAAATTACAACAATGTTACATGAACGGCAGAGGATAGATCAGTTATATCCTGAGTGATGTTGTTATATAATGTTATTAATAAAGTATAATGTTTTTTAAGTTTTGCTAATACATAGTTTCGTCTGTTTTACCCTTTGCATTCATAATGAATTAGAACCTATGATCTATCTATCTATTTATTTATGAAGTGAATATAAAGAGATTGAGTATATTAACGAATTCATCATAGTTTCGAAAAAAAATTTTGATTTAAATGTGTTAATCATAGTTGTGGCCAGTGTTGTCACGGGACAGCTCTGGACAATTTGTGGACAATTGTGGACAATTGTGGACAAAAAAATAAATCTAAATTACTTAAAATTTTATTAAGGTAACCTATTTTTTTCTTTTCAAAAAAATATTCAAAACTATTAAAAATATATAATCATGTCTTTCTTAAACTAATTTATTAAATTTTAAAGTCAAAATATTCTTTGGACAGTTGTGGACACTGTGGACGTTTGGACGTGGACATGGGTAAAAAAAGTCTTGGACATAGTAGACATGACAACACTGGTTGTGGCATTATCGTTATAGCTTGTTTGTTTATGAACAGTAACCGTTATAGCTCATCGGGATGATTCGCTTGCATCACTAATCTAATCATAATTCTAACATAATTTATCTAATTTATCTCAAGATTAAAAAATAATTTTTTTTTTTAACTTTCTAATTATAGACAGCATCGGTATTGTTGTAGGACATCCTTTAGATATTTTTGACAACAAATAAACTTTCTAAGCAAGGGAATGTGATTTCTATATTCAGGATTTGTGCTTAGTTTAAAAAAGGCATTGAGGACATCAAAAAAGTACAACACTGATTATAGGGGTACGCAAAAATATTATTCTTGGCCCACCTAACCCAACATGAAACTTTATTTCGCTTTATAAAATATATAGATTGCTTATTTTTGTTAGCTAAAACTTTATTTATTTCTTTTTGCAAAAACAAAAGTTTTTATAAAAACTTGTTCGACTTAAATATAAATCTAATTGCGTAATTTTGTTTTTGGTAACTTACTGTCTTTGCAGCTTCGGCCTTGCGAATTAGGAACTTTCTTATTTCAACTGTAATTAATACAGACTTTAGATTTAAAACAATAAATCTTAACGTTAAAGACTATATATCTAAATAAAAAAAAAAAAACTCAAAAGTTTGCAACTCATACTAGTAAATAGCGACAAGAATCCGAAATAAATTATATATGAGTCAAAAACAGGTTTTTTTTTTCAGTCAAAAAAAAATGGAACAGGTGGATTAAGAACAATATTTTTGCCAAAAGGTACACGTAGTTACCTCTTTACAAATTTGGTCAGTGACGTAATACGTCATTGTCGCTCGCAGCTTTATATTTAACGTCATTAAACCAAAAACAAAAAACAAAGAAAAAAATAAAGGCATGCACGCCACTTTATAAAATATAAACATTTATTATTTTATATGAACGACCACAGATTCTTTTAATTTTGGAACATTTAACACATGAAGAACTATAAGTATTCTTCCAAAATCCTTGGCGTGATATATAACCTTTCTAAATATCTTTTAAACATTTTCAATCCTTTAAATTATATGTGAAAGAGATCCAGAAAAAATTTAGATGATATAGAAAATATTTGGAAAATTTGCATATTACACCAGATTTTTGAAAGAATACTTGTATTATTGTTCTACATGTGTAACTTTACCATCTTTTTTTTTTAAAAAAAACTGTTGACTATTTATTAATTTAATAAAATCTATATTAAGCAAGATGGAACTTACACAATACCTGCAAGGGTTTGTAAATGACCAGGTCATTTGCTTATATCCAAATGTTTTAAATAACTTCGAGTGACCCGGTCATTTTTTGGTCATTTGAATTTGGCGAATGACTTATGGCAAAATGACTCGGGTCATTTTCCGAATGACTTGTCATGGTCATTTATATAGCCAGCCAACTCAAATGTAAAGGTAGAAAAAATAATAAACAATTCGACATACAGTATGACATAATTAATCCATTTCAATCATTACATACATTTCAATAATTATATAACAAGGTTACTAAAAACAAAATCGAATAGAAAGTAGGCTTCGATTTACTGATTGGATCGCAATTTCACATGTCAACATTTGTCAGAAATTTTATAGAAATATACATGTCCTAAAATAAATAATAATAATAATGATACAGTTATACAGTTATTACCCTAAATCACACCCGTGGTGTTCAATGGTTTTACTAATTTACCTTCCATCATCTGATCTTCCTATCGCTAATTGGACAAAATTGGTTACGTAGAAGTCCCATGATAATATGCACTATTTAATTTTTTTTTAAAACTTATAGTGATGGTTTCTTAATGATTACTGGTCAAATTCAATAAGTTTTATATTTTAATCCTATATACATGTAGAATGAAAATAAAAAATTATTAAGATTGGTCTAGTAGATGTCAAGAAATATTTGTATAAAGTTTTTTTTAAAAAAAAAGCATCATCTTAGAAAAAACATGGCTGAAATCATATTTTTTTAACTTCAAACAATAATTTCTCAATAACTACTAGACCAAATTTGAGTTCTACAATATTGTAGAATTAAAATAAAAAAATTTATTAGGGTAATTGTCAAGATATTAATAAAATTTTTTATTTTAATTTTATAAATTTGTAGAATTGAAATAAATAATTATTGAATTCTATTAAATAAATATCAAGATATAAAATAATTTTAGTTTAGAATATTAAGCTATAGCAAAGTTATGTGTTGTATGTACTCTAGAAGTAGCCAAAATTTTAAAAATTTTATTATAAAAATTAAAAATTAGCTAATTAAATTTTAGTATAATAAAAATTTTTTAAAAAATTTATTTAGATATATTAGATATTTTGGCTAATAATTTTGTTTTAAAAAAATTGTTTTATAATAATATAATATAAAGTTTAAATAATTAATTTATAGAATTTTTTTTATTAAAAAATATTAGTTTATAGCACTATTTCCATGACAACCTATAATTGGCCAGTCAAAATTGATTATATAGTCAGCTTTTTTTTTATAGAGTTTGGAACTGGTTTTATTTTTATATATTAAAACTGATTAAAACCAGTTTTAATTAGTAATGCCACCAAAATTGATTTTTGAAAAAGGTCTATTTCATCTTCATTAGAAAAAATTAAAATTTTTTATAAGGAAGAGCAAATAAAATTTATATAGATATGTTCCTTATAATTTTGTCTATTCAAAAAAAGTATCAAATATCGGTAATTTCAACTTTCAAGTAAAATAGATTAAAAACAATTTCGTCTTCAAATTTTAATTTCAGGTTTTAGAACCCGAAACAATTTGGTCCTTATGTATAGTTTTAATATACTCAGCTCAAATCCAATCCTGTGAAACCCAAGGTAATAATTATCGCAGATCATAATTTAAAATGAAATCTACATTTTCTACTTAACCTGCTAGCCTTTTAAAACTCACTAATACTTGTTTATTATAATTTTTTTTAAAACTAACCCTAACTCTAAGCCCCTAACCCTAAAAAATGCACCCCAAAAAAATTTAGTTTTTGAGATTTTATATTATAATTTCCTTTAATTTGGATTTTATTATAATCTGTCACAATAATTATACAATTTTTTCAATATATACATATGTATATACTTTATTAATTTAATTTATTAAATGTGATCAATTGCAATATTATGGTATTATAAATCTGTATACCCAATACCATTTTCTTGCTTAGCAAAAAAAAATAAAAAAATAAAAATCTTTATAAAAAATAAAAAATAAAAAAAATCTTTATATATACAAAGAAAAAAACTGAAGGTCTCAAAAAACAAAAATAATAAAAGCAATAAGAACCATAACAATAATATATCTATAAAGGCTCCAAGAATAATGATGATACCAAAGCAACTTACCTATTATTCTAGCAAAAAAAAAAAGAATAACCCAAACCAAGAAAGAAAGAAAAAAAATAAAAAATAAAAGCTCCAAAAACAACAAAATCACTTCAAAACAATTTAAATTTATAGAAAAAAAAGATTAGTTCAAGCTAAAAATAAAAAAAAAACTACTAAAAGCAAAGTTATAGTTACAAGACTTACTATCAAAAAAGGACCCCGGACAACTAATATAGAGGTCATACTTGTTTTTTTCAGCAAAAACCCCTGAAATTTGAGAAGCAAAAAACAGTTTTTGCTAATTATATTGGCAACCAGTGGACCTATTTGAATAAACTTTTTTTAAAAATAAAGCTCTCTGCGAGGCACATCTAACAAAAAAAGTTTATTCAATTCTGATCACTAGATTTAAAGTTATTTAAACAAATATATTTTGTCATTTTTAGCAAATTGGACCAAAATTGACCAAAATCCATTTATGACCTATATAAGAGATATCTGGGGTCCCAAATAGCCTAAAATTACTTATAAAATAATGTTGATGAAATAGCAAAAGCCTAAAATGACAAAATCAAAGCCTAAAATAACTACAAATGATAGTACCAAAATAAAAATTAGGTCAAAAAAAAAGAAAAAAAATACACTATATTTCAGTTTCAACAAAATGAAAACACAACAAGATTTACCATATGTTTCTAAAAATAAACAACTTCTAAAAGAATTTATTCCTTTATTTTTTTCAAAAATTTTTAAGTAATTATTAGCAATTGCTATATATAAAAGTCTAAATTTTATTAAGTAACCCTCAAAATTGCTATTAAGTAAATTGTTTAGATTATCAAAATATACTTACTATAAAAATTTGATAGCATTTGAACAACCTGTTATTAGTAAAATTTTTAATTGTTCTAAAAATTTAATAATTTAAAATAAGTTATTTCACATTTTTTTGTATAACTTTTTGGCCAAAAAGAGTAGCTTATTTTTGAAAACATACAGTACCAAGAAGAATAATAAAAACCAATATCTTTACAAACAATATCATTGAAATATCAAAAGTCTAAAATTATGAAGTCTATATTAAGTAAAAACTAATTAGTAGTAGTATTACTATATATTGCCAAAAATAAACTACCTTCAAATATAAGCTATCACTAATTTTTTCGAAAATTCTAAAAACCTACTAGCAGTTGCTATATATATATGTCTAAATTTTACTAATTAAACTCAAAAGTATTATTAAATAAGTTGTTTAGGATATTAAAATACATCTATAATAAAAATTTGGTATTATTTAAGTAATTTTTATTAATATATTTTTTAATTTTTCAAAAAATTTAACAATTTGAAAATAAGCTACTCTCCATTTTTTGTATACTATATTTTTTTACTACCAAAAATAAGCTATCACAAAAAACCTGTTAGCAGTTGCTATATATATGTCCAAATTTTACTAAATAAACCTCAAAAGTGCTATTAAATAAACTTGTTTAGAATATTAAAATATATTTACAATAAAAATTTCACATCATTCGGATAACTTTTTATTAGTATGTTTTTTAATTTTTCAAAAAATTTAACAATTCAAAAATAAGCTACTCCTATATTTTTTGTGTAATTTTTGCTCCAAAAAAGGTATCTTATTTTTGAAAATATACAGTAACTTTTTGACCAAAAGGTAGCTTATTTTGAAAATATACAATATATATGGATAATTATTTTATCAGTGTTTCTTTTTTCCAACATCTTTGTCAGAATAATATTGGTGCCTATGGGACTGTTTGAAGGAATGCCTCCAGATTCCCAAAAGAATTGAAAGTGGAAAAAAATACTAAACTCAATTGGGACATTCGTTCTGGTGTTATTATTGACGGTGTAATGGCTTTTTTTTGGCAGGATAATGGCCCTGTTACGATGTTATCAACGATACACAGTTTTGTCAGTGAAGAATGGGAAGTAATACGGGAAAGACGACAACCAAGGCAAACCAGTACCAATGCGGCTAAGGTTAGTGTTTTTTAATTCGTAATATTTTGACACACTACTAACTATGTATGGACAATACTGGATAAGGTAAGTGAGGTGTTCGGTTCCGAATCAAAAAAAACTAAAAATTTCCAAGATTGTTGCCGATTACAATTACTACATGAACGGCGTGGATCTTGCAGACCAATTGCGGCCGTATTACAATACGCAAAAAATAGCACGAAGAAATTTGTGCCTCTTTTTTTTGGCTCCTCAATACTGCAATTATCAACGCCTAACTGATGCTAAAACATAAAAACACAAAGAATTCCACTCCAGTCTTGTTTGGGAACTCCTAAACTTTGCAGATGAAAGTGAAATTCAAATAAAAATAATGAAGAAAAAAAAAAACTAGATTTAAAAAAACAAACTGGCAAAAAGTAACGAAGCATTTCGAACTATCCAATAGGAGATTGATGCCAGGAGACCACCTTGTTGAGTATAGAGAAAAGCATGAAGCGTGTATGCAGTGTTGTACATGGGACAGTTGGAACATACATTGGGACATTTTGGGACATTCTGTGACAATTTTATAAATTGAAATTACTTAAAATTTTATTAAGGTAATCTAATTAAATTTTTTTAAAAATGTGTTCAGCACCTAAAAAAATATATAATTATATATTTTTTTAAATTAATTTATTAATTATTAAAGCTTGGGACATAGTTGGGACACTTGGGACGCTGGGACGTTGGGACGTTGGGACATGGCAAAAAAAGGCTGAGACAGTGAAAATGTACAACACTGCATGTATGTGGTACTCTTGAATGGCGAACCAAAAAAAATTGAATATGAGTCGCAAGTCTCCAAATCAGAGTCACTTTTGGTGTGTTACGTGTGATGTACCGCTCTTTGCAATAAAATCCGGAATTGTTTTCTGGAATTCCATAATAACAATAAATAAATAAAGGTCAGTTTACAGTTATTGCGCATTGTTTGCAATTTTTTTAGTATTTTAATAAAATTACTCGCGATTGTGCCTGATGTAATTAATAAATTGATCGTTCCACAAATAAGAAGTCTTTATAATCTCTCTTGTGTTATGGATTACTAAATACACAGGTGGCTCTTAATGTCACAGTTATTTAAATACGTATTACTTAAACTGGATTAATTAGGATGGCCCCAAAAGTTCGGGCAAAATTACGTACTTTATTGGCCATAGCACGAACATGTGCCTTTTTTGGGGAACCGTTAAAGCCAGTTCGATCATGTGAAAACCAGCCTGATCATCCGGAGACCGGCACGATCATATTACCAATGACATCCAATCAAATTCAAGATTGATAATCTTTTTTAAATCTGATATAAGGTATATTGGCAAAACTTAAAATCGATAACTGCTTTTCTGTTTTTTTGTTTTGGTTTATTAAATGAATATTTTTATTTTTTTTCCTTATTTAGTTTTGCTCTATTTTTTCATTTTACTTTAAGACTGTCTTTGCAATGGAACCATAATATTTCCATAATATTTTATTAACTTCTCTATAAGAAACTTTTTCTTTCCAATTCCACTTCTTGGCAAAAATGCTACCGGAGAAAAGACTTTCCGCAAAAAAAAAAAGCTTCAAGAGAATAAATAGGTCTTCCGCGCATAAACCTACAGAAAAAAAAAATCATGAAAAGAAAATTAAAAAAAAAAAAAATACAAAAATTAAAAAAAAAAAAAAAATCATAACTGTAAAGAGCTTCTCAATGAGTATCTCTGGCAAAGAAAACTCTCTTCAAAGATCAAGTGTAGTATCCTAGCAACAAATATCTGAATCAGTAGATTTGTCGCAGCAAAGGCCCTTCGTAACGAACTCAACAGCAAGTCCTGCATGTGATCAAAGACATGAATTACTTTATAATGTTCAACAACCATTCAAAGTGCCGATTAAAGAATTTGACGATGAATGGTGGCCTTTAGTTACAAATATTTGGGTGAAATTTAGTCATAAAACTCTTGTGAATGGAAATTCTTGGAAAACCTTCGTATGTCACTTTACCAAGCACTTTGAATCAAGTACACGTAAAGAAGACATTCCAACTGAGAAACGGCAAAAAACCAAGGTTCGAGAAGCAGGCTTATGCCATGCAAAAATAAAGATATTATATTATGGTTTGTTGCAGAGCAAAAAGTATGCGTTGAACGGTTCCAAGGTTCTCCTGATCACGCACATAATTTAGATGAAAGTGATAAGCTTAAGTGTCCTCAAGCTGTTAGGGCTTTGGTAGAAAAGGAAGCAGTAAAAAATTATCACATGCCTGCAATAGTCAATGTGGTTAAAGAGTACGCATCTGAAAATCTAGACCTTGGTACAAGTTTAAAGGAATTAAAGTGGAGGGAGGTTGCCAATATAAAGTATAAAGTTCGTGGGCCACAAAATACTTATCTTATTGGTGCTTCTAAACTAGTACCAGATATCCAAGACGCAATTTCTCTTTTAAAAAAAGAAGGTTATCAGGTCGAATTATATAAAACTCATTACCAATCTATGTCCGGTTTCATTTTTGCATATCCAAAACAACTCAAAAAACTTTAGCAGTACGGTTGGCTAACCCTTATCGACTCCACACATAAAACCAACAAATATGACTAGCATTTATTTACGCTGTATGTTCGGGATGGGTATGGGTGCTGGGACATCGGTGGGCATTTTTTCGTTAGAAATGAAAATAGCGATAACGTCGCAGCAGTGTTAGTTATAATTAGACGATTTTGTAAAACCTGGAAACCTCGTTATTTTTTGGCAGACCAAAGCAGTATAGAGGCAAAAAGTATTGTAACAGTTTTCCCGGGTCTTGAAAAAAGAGAACAGGAATGCGACATTATTTTCTGCACTGTGCACGTTATGCGAACTTGGATGAATAAAATCTATGAATCAGAAACACAGAGTAAGATGATTCAAGCTATGCATAAACAAACAAAAATTGGTTGTGAGATGTTCGTTTAAAAATCAATTAACGAATGCGCCTTTCTCTCCATTAAAAAATATATCGCAAGATATTATTCAAAAATACTTACCAATGGGCCCTTTGGGCCGCCAGCACTCACCACTACTTTTGCAAGTAACAACAACAAACGCTTTAGAGTTGTATCACAGCGAGCTAAAACGAACAACCTCCCCTCAATATGGTTTGNAAGATATTATATTATGGTTTGTTGCAGAGCAAAAAGTATGCGTTGAACGGTTCCAAGGTTCTCCTGATCACGCACATAATTTAGATGAAAGTGATAAGCTTAAGTGTCCTCAAGCTGTTAGGGCTTTGGTAGAAAAGGAAGCAGTAAAAAATTATCACATGCCTGCAATAGTCAATGTGGTTAAAGAGTACGCATCTGAAAATCTAGACCTTGGTACAAGTTTAAAGGAATTAAAGTGGAGGGAGGTTGCCAATATAAAGTATAAAGTTCGTGGGCCACAAAATACTTATCTTATTGGTGCTTCTAAACTAGTACCAGATATCCAAGACGCAATTTCTCTTTTAAAAAAAGAAGGTTATCAGGTCGAATTATATAAAACTCATTACCAATCTATGTCCGGTTTCATTTTTGCATATCCAAAACAACTCAAAAAACTTTAGCAGTACGGTTGGCTAACCCTTATCGACTCCACACATAAAACCAACAAATATGACTAGCATTTATTTACGCTGTATGTTCGGGATGGGTATGGGTGCTGGGACATCGGTGGGCATTTTTTCGTTAGAAATGAAAATAGCGATAACGTCGCAGCAGTGTTAGTTATAATTAGACGATTTTGTAAAACCTGGAAACCTCGTTATTTTTTGGCAGACCAAAGCAGTATAGAGGCAAAAAGTATTGTAACAGTTTTCCCGGGTCTTGAAAAAAGAGAACAGGAATGCGACATTATTTTCTGCACTGTGCACGTTATGCGAACTTGGATGAATAAAATCTTTCTCCCTATTAAAAAATATATTTCAAGATATTATTCAAAAAATACTCTCCAATGGGCCCTTTGGGCCCGCTAGCACTCACCACTACTTTTGCAAGTAACAACAACAAACGCTTTAGAGTTGTATCACAGCGAGCTAAAACGAACAACCTCCCCTCAATATGGTTTGATTGGTGCATGTACTAAGATCGTTGCACTTGATTTGAAAAAGCGGTTAGATTCAGATTATGTCACGTTTGAGTTTCATGTTAAAAAAATTTCTGCCATAGGTGTTGATGATGATATTCTCAAAGAAATTCATAAGCTTCCTTTTCCAATTCAGAAATTATTAGTTGATGAAATTTTTGCTGTTAACAGTAGAATAGAGAAAGGTAAAGGATTACCTGGTCTCACTTCACTTGAATGCCATTGCCTTTTTTTCCGCAAATATATGCTTTCTTGTAAGCATATCTTTCATGAGCAAATATATGGACTCAGGAAATTGCTGACGATTGAAGTTTGGAAAAAATTTTAACAAATGTTTGACGAAAGTGGACTTGAAATTTATGAATATCGTGAGTTGGTAAATTTAGATTCTTTTGAAAAAGATGAAGTCGATAAAGGAGCGGAAAATAGAAGACTTACAGTGAATGAATTAATAGAATGGACACGAAACGAGTATTGGAGAATCGAAGAAAATAGAGACGAAAAGGAAAAGACTAAGTTTATTGAAAAGTTAAAATTTTGTCTAGATTCTGTTCTGAAATAATAAGAAACAAACCTTGTAATTAAATAAATAAAAAAATAATGATGTGGGATATGTTTTGTGCACCACGGTGTTATGGCAAATTGTAAAAAAATCAAAATTTTATAAATTGTATAATTTATTATATCGTATATTAACTAAAGTCATAAAAGTAATTTCTCGGTTTTTATAAATAAAAAATGCCATTTGTTTTAAAAAAAAATTAAATATGAAGAATTTATTAATAAACATGATTAAAAGCAGTAAAACAAAGTAAGATCATAATAATTATTTACCAAGTACAAATCTCTTAATTCGCATTATAGAGCTTTGCAAAAAAAATGAGATCCTGCGATTTTCATGGTGATGATGGCTGAAAATTTCTGTGATTTTATTGATGAAAATTATGGTCAATAGGGAATTAAAATCACAGAAAGTTTTCGCTATCATCACCGTGAAAATTGCAGGGTTTCACTTTTTTTGCAAAGCGTTATAATTTATTCTAAATATAAAAGTATTTAATTTAATAGGTAGAATTAAAAATAGTAAACAAGTTCACAAATCAAGAACACAAATACTTATTTACTATTCCTACAAATAGTTTCGTGATGACGGCACAAACCAGCAATAATGCGATCCAGTAAATGGCGCTAGTAATACTGAAGAAGAACGATACTACAAAAAAAATAATCTAAAATAAGATAAAAATAAAAAAAAAGCAGGCAAGAAAAAAATAAAAATTTTTACTTGAGCGGCAAACCTTGATCCNGATACTACAAAAAAAATAATCTAAAATAAGATAAAAATAAAAAAAAAGCAGGCAAGAAAAAAATAAAAATTTTTACTTGAGCGGCAAACCTTGATCCAGAAAATTAAGATAATTGACACCTCGCCGGCCGACGATGATCGGATTATCACGTGATTGAACCTGGCTTTAACAGTTCCCCTTTTTTGTCTATGTCACGTAGTTACGCCAACTTGTTTTTTGGAGCGTATAACGTGACCGGGTTCTTGGTTGTTATTTTAGCTAATTTAAGTAAAGTTTTATGCATTAAAAATTTTTTTTTGATTTTACCTTATTTATACCGACTTTAGCATACAAATTTGTATGTTAAAATATATGGTTTAAGGGATAAATAGCCAATCATATTGAAGAAAATTGATTTTTAGTTAATTGCAGATAGTTGCTACATAGTAAAGTCTAAATTTTACTAAGCAAATCGAAAAAAATCGATTAAATAAACTTATTTAGCAGATCTAAATACACTTACTACAAAATTTTCATAAGTATTGGAGAAGTTTTTATTATTTAACTTTTAACTTTTACGTTCGTCAAATATATTTTTTTAAAAAATTTTAATTTTTTTGTCGAACGTAAAAATCAAAAGTCAATTAATAAAAAATTCTCCAAAACTTAAGAAAATTTTGTGGTAAGTGTATTTTGATCTGCTGAATAAGTTTACTTAATTTATTTTTTCGATTTACTTAGTAAAATTTAGACTTTACTATGTAGTAACCTTGAAAATGGTGGGGTAGCTTATTTTTAAATCAAAGACGTTTTTTGAGTTTTTTAAATTTGATTGGTCAATAGTACTATCACTAGGGGGGGTCAGAACCTATGTAAACCCTAATTACGTGATTTACTGCACTTCCCTAAACTTATTAAATATTAGCTTTAGCTTTTTGTATTTAATACAATTTTGTAGTTTATAAAAAGGATTACAACTTTTATTATTGCAACTTTTGTAACTTACTTGTAAAAATTAAGATTTATATTAGAAGCAAAAAGTTTTTATATAGACAGAAACATATTAGATTTAAAAAAAGTTAAAGAAAAATTTTATAGTAAAAATTTTTAAATAAAATCTTTAAAGTTTTATTGTTTAAAAGTTTTTTAATAATTTTAAAAAATTTTCTTAAGAAAATTTATAAAATATTGTTTAAAAAAAGTATATTATACCTTGATCTTTTATACTCAATTGCTCTTCGTAATCCAAGCTATATTCCATCACCACCAACTATTCCAATATATAATAATCCAATTTATGAAAT
>QKWP01002872.1:0-18706 GCA_003550325.1 Gigaspora rosea | reverse complement strand
AAGTTTTAAAAAAATCTTGGCGCAGCTTTTATTTTGATAGACGTTTTGATTTTTCTCTAATTTTGAGCGAAGTTATCTTGACAACCATCTGACTAAATTTCAATGAACTTTTTTTTATTTGAATTCTATGAATGCATAAAATTCAAATAAAAAAAAGTTTATTGAATTTAGTTAGATGGTTGTCAAGATATCTTCGCTCAAACTTTTAAATTTTTTTATTTTAGGGGAGATAGTATTTAACAAAACCTATGGGGATGGTCCATAGATTTACTCTTTAAAAAAATATAAAATTTGATTGGCTAATAGAGTATTAGGTGTGGGTGGGTGGGGTAAAATTTTGAAATTTATTAGTAAAAAAATATTACGTAATTTCTGGAAGCCCCCTAATGTGATAGAAAAATGCAAAATAATCAATTTAAAGTTCAAAATACAAGATATCCAGAATAAGACATATAGTAAGAAAACTGCAATCATAAGTTTCTTAATTGCCAATTCGGATAAGATCAGCAATATTTTTATATTTAGAATTGGGCAAAACAAATATATAAACAACTTAGTACAAAATCTGAAACAGGCCTGTATATATAATAATATTTTTATATGATTTAAAGAATTTTAAAGACATTTTTACTCATATCTTCTTATCTACAGATCCGATTTTAATGAAATTTTACCAGTAGATGCACAAAAACCTGCTCTACAACTTTGCTTATATCATTAAATATTATTTACTTAGTACAAAAAAAACTTTTCATAAGGGTCATAATCAGATTTACTAATATATTGTTTATATATTTGTTTATCCCCAATTTCATATATAGTATTAACCTATGAAAAAACACACAATCAACCATAACTTTTGATCCACCAATCCAAATTGAATGAAATGACTACCATTTGAATCAGCTCATCGAGACGGTTCTAACGAGCTATAGATCATCCCAATACGATCACTGGAAGATAAGATCGAAACTAATTAACAATCAATATAGGATCTATAATCTGATTGGCTGAGGACCTTCTGCGCGAATGTCTTTACATGTGTTACTTCTAAAACATGTCATATTTATAGCATATATTTTATATATTTCATTTATTATACATATATTATTTATTTCATATATTATATTTCTATTATATATACTATATATTTTATTAGTAGTAGATATAACATATATTGCACATGTAGTAGATAGTCTGTTACATTTGTAAAAAATCAAAATGTATAAAAGCAGCCGATATGGACCCCAAGTTCAACATCGAGTCTTCATACTCTTTTACTAATAAATACATTTATTTATTACATAAATTAAACAATTATTAGTATCCTCATATACTTCTAATTGTAGCCTCTTTCATAATTGCAAATTGCCTTAAATCTTCTTTGTTAAGTTTTATTAAAAAAACGACTTCCGACTTATATATATCACAGTAACAAAGTGAGGTTACACAAAGTGTTCACTGTCTAAGATCACTCTAGTTACCTAATATCTTTGAAGAAGTGGATATAGGATAACAATAGTAATAATATAGCTATAGTGCCGATCTTATCCGGATTGGTAATTAAATGAAAAATGATAAAGAGCTCGATGAACACAAGGATTGATTTAGAACTAGTATTGCTAAATCAGTTAATAGACCCAATAGGCACAGGTAATGATAGGACCCCGAAGAATATATGTAATACTGAGATCTGGCTTTGTATAGACTTATATATAATTTTTCCATATGTCATATGTTTAAATTTGTATAACCAACTGGTAATTTTTTGAAAAGTTGGATGTTTATTTGTATAACAAAAACGATCTTTATAACAAGTACGATCTTTTTTTGTATAACGATACTATTCATACATCGGGAAAATTTTTAAGTAGATATTAATCGATATATACCGTATGTTGCAGCTACCTTTTTTTGCCGATTTTTAACAAAAAAAAAACCGTGGGTAGCTTATTTACTATTTTAAGTAATTTAAAACACAATAAAAGGGTAGCTTATTTTTGAATACAAAACTTTATTAAGTAAAATAAATAAATAAATATGCTGTAGACAATAAATAAATATGCTGTAGACGATAAATAAATATGTTATAAACAATAAATAAATATGCAGAAAAAATCGAAAGTAACTTATAAAGCGATTTTTGGTCAATCGATTATAGTCGCTACATAGTAAAGTCTAAATTTTACTAAGTAAATCGATTAAAGTCGCATAAGTAACATTGTTCAGCAGATCAAAATACGCGTACCCTGAAAATTTCATACAAATCGGAGAACTTTTTATTATTTGACTTTTAATTTTTACGTTCAACGGATTTTTTTTTTTATAAAAAAAAAACCGTTGAACGTAAAAATTAAAAGTCAAATAATAAAAAGTTCTCCGATTTGTATGAAATTTTCAGGGTACGCGTATTTTGATCTGCTGAACAATGTTACTTATGCGACTTTAATCGATTTACTTAGTAAAATTTAGACTTTACTATATAGCAACGTTCATCGATCGTGTGGGTAGCTTATTTTCAGAACTAAAAATTTTGTTGTTGAATTTGAACACGGTTAACTACCGCCCTTTTTTTTCTAGATAGGTTTCTGATTTTCTCTTCATCACTTTTTTTTGTGTAATTATGTTTTTGGCTTTGGTGGTTAACATGATCATACTGGTACTCAGATCTGAAATTGTATAATTTATAGTAAATTTGAACTTATATGATAATTTTGTATAAAGCTTTTAATAAAATTAAGTGTATAAAGTTATATTAAAATTTTGAGTCTGGATCTGAGTTATATTAGAGTTCTTCGGGGACCTGTAATGATGCTGCCCGAAACTCTTTTGCCCCAAAAACCAAAACAGAAACTAGTTTTAAATAGCCGAAACTAATTTCCAAAACTCTGAAACTATGTAAAAAACCCGAAACTATGTCAAACCCGAAACTATGTAAAAACCCCGAAACTATACTAACTCCGGTTCCGAAACGATTTTGGAAGTATAAACATTCAATGCAGGGTAGCTTATTATTAAAAAAATCTCTGATTTAATAAATTAAGCACGATTAAAAAACAGGTTTTGACACTAGAACTCTGCAAGTATCGGCATGATTTAGTAGTACGCTTTAGTACATGCCAATTCTATTTGCTGTTATCTTTTTTTTTTAATTTTTTTTTTATTTTATTTTAATTATTTTATTTTAATTATTTTATTTTAATTATTTTATGTTAATTATTTTAAATAGTTTTTTTTAATCTATTATATTAAAGCACAAACGCCAGTTCGTCATACTATCGACTATATATGAGAACGAAAGCATTTCGGGTTCTAAAACCCGAAATTAAAATTTGAAGACGAAATTGTTTTTGACCTATTTTACTTAAAAGATGAAATTATTTGATACTTTTTTTGAATAGACGAAATTATAAGGAACATATCTATATAAATTTTATTTGCTCTTTCTTATAAAAAATTTTAATTTTCTCTAATGAAGACGAAATAGGCCTTTTTCAAAAATCTATTTTGGTGGCATCACTACTATCGACCAATCAGAAAATTCGCCTGTTTACTGAAATGTATATAAACTGCCGATCTTGTACTCTTATAGAATAATACTTTTATCACGCAGCGTTCAACTTGCGCTTTTCTTATTGTATTCCGTACTAGTACTGTGTAAAGTATGTAATAGAAAAATAAGTGCTTACTGTACAAGTATGTATTTATATATATATAATATAATAATTATTATTAAATACTTACAAACAACTGAAAGCCAGTATAAGTTTAAAGTGTAATTGATTTATATCGACCTATTAAATAAATATAATAAACGAACTATCAAAATCATGTTCTTATTTAAAATACATTAAATTTATGATATAGACAAGTTTTACACCGGGTAATACTAGTTTTAATTATTTTTAAACTTTTTTTTTATTTTATTTTAATTATTTTATTTTAATTATTTTATTTTAATTATTTTATGTTAATTATTTTAAATAGTTTTTTTTAATCTATTATATTAAAGCACAAACGCCAGTTCGTCATACTATCGACTATATATGAGAACGAAAGCATTTCGGGTTCTAAAACCCGAAATTAAAATTTGAAGACGAAATTGTTTTTGACCTATTTTACTTAAAAGATGAAATTATTTGATACTTTTTTTGAATAGACGAAATTATAAGGAACATATCTATATAAATTTTATTTGCTCTTTCTTATAAAAAATTTTAATTTTCTCTAATGAAGACGAAATAGGCCTTTTTCAAAAATCTATTTTGGTGGCATCACTACTATCGACCAATCAGAAAATTCGCCTGTTTACTGAAATGTATATAAACTGCCGATCTTGTACTCTTATAGAATAATACTTTTATCACGCAGCGTTCAACTTGCGCTTTTCTTATTGTATTCCGTACTAGTACTGTGTAAAGTATGTAATAGAAAAATAAGTGCTTACTGTACAAGTATGTATTTATATATATATAATATAATAATTATTATTAAATACTTACAAACAACTGAAAGCCAGTATAAGTTTAAAGTGTAATTGATTTATATCGACCTATTAAATAAATATAATAAACGAACTATCAAAATCATGTTCTTATTTAAAATACATTAAATTTATGATATAGACAAGTTTTACACCGGGTAATACTAGTTTTAATTATTTTTAAACTTTTTTTTTATTTTATTTTAATTATTTTATTTTAATTATTTTATTTAATTATTTTTAAATGTTTTTTTTATCTATTATATTAAAGCATCCGTCACGCTATCGACCTGTTTACTGAAATGTATAATACCATATCTTATTGGAGTTAGTGCTCGTACCCGAATAACTCTTATAGTATAAAATAATCCTTTTATCACGCAGTGTTCAACTTGCGCTTTTCTTATTGTTTTCTGTACTGCAGTACTGTGTAAAGTATGTAATAGAAAAATAAAATAAGTGCTTACTGTACAAGTATGTATTCATATATATATAATATAATAATTATTATTAAATACTTACAAAAACTGAAAGCCAGTATAAGTTTAAAGTGTAATTGATTTATATCGACCTATTAAATAAATATAATAAATGAACTATTAAAATCATGTTCTTATTTAAAATACATTAAATTTATGATGTAGACAAGTTTTACACCAGGTGATGCTAGTTTTAATTATTTTAAACTTTTTTTTTATTTTATTTTATTTTAATTATTTTATTTTTAATTATTTTATTTAATTATTTTATTTAATTGTTTTTTTTATCTATTATATTAAAGCATCCGTCACGCTATCGACCTGTTTACTAAAATGTATATAAACTGCTGATATAATACCATACCTTATTGGAGTTAGCGCTTGTACCTGGATAACTTATAGTATCAAAAAGAACTGCACGCATTTGATATCATAGTTGGACGCTTTATTAAGAGATATATAGCATACATCAGTGTGTTTGATGTATAATTGAAAGAGAAATACATCAGTGCGATTGATGTATAATTGACAGAGATATATATAGCATACATCAGTGCGTTTGATGTATAATTGGTGTTAGTCAGTGGTTTCCCACCCGCATAAATGCAGGCCGGCTGTTAGCCAGAAGCTTTGAAGTCACATGATCTTGACCCATCTGCATAATGCAGGCCGGCCGTAAAAGATGTTTAAGCTGCACAAAATGGCAGGATTCTACGTAAGGGAGGGTAGAGTAGGGTGCGAAATTGCTTTGCCTCTTGAAAGGCTGCTGCTGCCCTGCTGCTCCTCTGTTTTATATCTGTATGTTGTTGTCATATGTTCCTGCTAAATCTGGTTATATTAGTATTCATGCCTAAATGGAATTGGTAATTTCATTAAATTTCTACTTATCTTCCTCCTTGCATATACTGGATTCTCTTGTTAGAACCAGGATCACTCATGTGATCGTAGCATCACTGCTTAGCCGTCTTTTCAATACTGTCAACTTGAAAGAACAATCCTTTTATCACGTAGCGTTCAACTTGCGCTCCTCTTATTGTTTTCCGTACTGCAGTACTGTGTAAAGTATGTAATAGAAAAATAAAATAAGTGCTTACTGTACAAGTATGTATTCATATATATATAATATAATTATTATTATTAAATACTTACAAAAACTGAAAGCCAGTATAAGTTTAAAGTATAATTAATTTATATCGACCTATTAAATAAATATAATAAACAAACAAACTATTAAAATCATGGTTCTTATTTAAAATACATTAAATTTATGATGTACCAGTAGACAAGTTTTACACCGAGTGATGCTAGTTTTAATTATTTTTTTTTATTTTAATTATTTTTTAAACAATTTATTTTATTTTATTTTATTCGTTGTTTTTTTATTTTAATTATTTTTAACCTTTTTTTTATTTTATTTTATTTTATTTTTTATTAATTATTTTTAAACTTTTTTTTTATTTTATTTTTTTTTTTATTTTAATTATTTTTTATTTATTTATTTGGTTTTAATTTTTTTTTCTTTTTATTTTAAATGTTTTTTTTTATTAATAATTTTTAATTTTTTTTTATTTTACGTGTTTCTTTTTTTTATTTTTTAAACGTTCTTTTTTTTATTTTTTGGTTTATTTAATTTTTTTCAGTTTTTTCTTTTTTTTAAAATTATTTTTGGTTTAATTTATTTTTTTTATTTTTAATTTTTTAATTTTTTTTTTTAAATTATAGTTTTTTATTAAAAAATTTTTTAACGTTATTTTTAATTAATTAATTAATTATTTAATTAATTAATTATTTATTTATTTTGGAACTTTATGGGTGAAAGAGTAGCGCGATAGATTTTTTTTATTATACATAGATGTTATTAGACGAGTAAGGTTCGTGGGGTATGCAATAGCGGGAATAAAAAGTAAATTTCCAGTTATTCCTTACTATGAAAATAACCAGAAATTTACTTTTATTCCCACCATTGTTATATGCGCTAGAAATGCAACTGCTATCCATTTAAGGAATTTGATTTTGTCTGTAAATAAACTAAATGCATGAGACAAAATAGCATGTATATGTATATTAATGCGAATTCATGTAGAATTTATTAGCAGACCAGTTTCGGAGTATTAGTACAGTTTCAGAATATTGGTATAGTTTCGGGTCTTTAGACAAGTTTCGGTCAAGATAGTCATGCTCGAAACTGGTAATACCAGTTTCGGTTTCGGTCAATCCGAAACTATATAGTTTCGGGCAGTATCATTAGGCACAGGCTTGATGTCATGGCACAAGTAAGAGATATAAGAGAAAGAAGCATGGGGGGAAAAACACCTGAATGGTTTAGTAAAATTGAAGAGGCAGTTCTGGTAAATAAATCCTCGAAGGAACTTAAAAAAGAATACCAACTAGAAGAGGAAAGTAACAAGCTTACAGCGCCAATAAAGAAAAAGGTCTGTGTAGATAAAAGATGCAAGGATTGGGTGGTTGTTAAAAGAAAGAAGTCATTTTCGTACTTCTTGGAACGTATAAGTAAAAAGCTTAGATTCAAAGCTATTTTTGAACACTAGGTCGAACCCAAAAAGTTAAAAATGCAGTTAAAATAAGCAGGTATAAAGGTTGTAGCTTAAATAAAGGAGGTAAAGAAAATGACTACCAATTCACAATAAAGATGAAAGAATATGTTAGCAGAGTAGAAGATATAATCAAAAAATGAAGCGATTGGTTAATGTCGTTTCCTTTGGCCTATACATGGGCACGGATTATGGAAGTACATCGAGAGAACAAAATAGTATAGAGAAAGTAGCTTCGTTAGTGGAAATGAATTATATAGAATTTGAAGTAATCAAAAAGCAAGGACTAAGTAAAAAAATTACAAGTTTACTTTTAGAAATGGCAGAAAAGAATATAATGGAGGAAAGGTCGGACTACGTTTTCTATACTGACGGCTCTTGGTACAAGGAAGAAGAGGGTATTGAAGATAGGATGGGTTCTGCCTGGGTACAGTTGAATAGAAAAGAGAAGATAGTAAGTTTAGTAGAGAAAATTAGAGTAGTTGATTGGCCTTCATTGACAAAATCTAAATTAGTTGCAATTTTTTGTGCTTTGTTAGTAGTTAAATCAAATTCTTTAGTTTGTAGTTAAAACAGATAGTTCAGCAGTAATTAGCAGTATCGAGAGTATGTTTAGGTCGTGAAGCTTCAAGAAGAGTCTTAAATTAAAAAACAGGTCTATTCTAGACAAGATCGTTAAGATAACCCAAGTCAAAAATCTCACTATAGAACTTTGTAAAGTCAAGGCCGATGATGGAGTAGTATGGAACAAACTTGCCGACAAGTTAGCAAAAAAGGCAGCGCAACTTAATGAAGATTAGAAATGGTTACCCACTAATATTACTCGGTAAAATGTATCTCTTTGGTGGAATAGAAAACACATTGTGGAAATTTATAATGCAACTTAAAAGAAGGGCCTCTGAGAGAAGATGTCTTTTTTCAAGTAGAAGTCTAGCAGCAGAAAATATTATTAATTTTAGTAATCTCGACTGGTCCTTCAGATAGACAAGGTTGAAGGAGTTGGGAGGAATTAGATGTAGAGGAATAGTGAGTATTTTAAACTAATTTCGCAGATTAAGGGGATTTTCCAACTTCTTCCAACTTTAAATGAGTTGCATACTTGTAAGCCTTGGTTGTATAAATCACCAAACTGTATTTTGTATAAGGAGGTGACTAAGAAGACCGTGAGTCATTTAATGCGATGCAGTTTTACAGAAAAGATCTAGCAGGAAACAGAAAATACAGCACTAAGTGCTGCATGGGCAGTGCTTTTAGATGAGGCAAAGCTTTCACTAAGCACCTAGGACTTAGTTAAAATTCTGCTAAGCAATACTAAAGAAATTCGTTTCAATGAAAAAGAATTGTACTTAAGCGGTCTCGTAGAGAAAGGAAAATTTGAGTTATTGTATAAAAAGGGCCTCTCGAGAAGGGAGCAAGAAATTGTATAAATGCAATTTTGTACATAGTACAAGAAAGTTTATATCAGGCATTTGAAAGGAAAGATATAATGAAGTCATTAAATGAGAGAAAGAAGTTAGTTTCAAGCGATCTCTGAAAAGTAAGTATAAGGATAAAGGAGTTCGGAGAAAGGCATCATCTGATCCGGAGCTTGCAGAAGTTAAAAGAAAAGACCAGGAAGAAATCAAGCAAAAAAAGCAAGAAACGGAGAAAGAGGTGATTAAGTTAGTTGATGACTCAATTTTGAGTCAAATAATAGGTTCGCATGTAGTAAGTTAGTGGATGCGAAAATAGGTTTGTTTTGTAATTATGTTTAGAAAGTAGCTGAGAACCTGAACATGCTCTCAGAAAAATATATAAGAAAGATCATATATAATTTTGAGACTATCAAACATCAGTGCAACAACTGTATCTGAGCACTAAGTGGAGTAAGCTGGATATTAGTCTATATTATAGTTAGCTTTGAGTTCATGTATTTTTTTTACATAAACTGCTAATAAAGTAGAGCATAGTTGTTAAGTTTAAAAAAAAAATATATATATATATATATCTATTTGGCTAAAATACTATTAAAATTATACAAACTCAGATTTGAGTTGTGTCAGAGTTCTTCAGGGTCCTCCTGTAACTGCACATCATATTACATCATATCTGATAGTTCTGCATATCATATTGTATAATATGAAAATCAAAAAAAAAAACAAAAAAATCTGTACAAATACCCACTTACCCACATCTACTCGAAGCAACAACACCTACCCAAAGCAACCCATCTCTGAAAAAATACACATTCCAAAAAAAGCAATAACCACTGCCCACCCAAGAAGAGTAACACCCACCATCCACCCAAGACTAGTAATGCTACTGAAATTAATTTTTAAAAAAGGCCTATTTTGTCTTTATTGGAGAAAATTAAAATTTTTTATAAGGAAGAGCAAATAAATATGTTCTTTATAATTTTGTCTATTCAAAAAAAGTATTAAATAATTTAGTCTTGCAAATAAAATAGGTCAAAAACAATTTCATCTTCAAATTTTAATTTCGAGTTTTAGAACCCGAAATAATTTCATCCTCATGTATATCCAAAACACTATCTACCCAAGAAGCAATTAATACCCACTACTATACCTTTGACAAAAAGCTTTTAAATTTGGTAAGGTTTTTTTTTTAATATGCCAGCAATTCCAAAAATTCCCAAGACAGTAGAAGAGTATTATATGATAGTCAAGTATCTTTGATCAGGAACTGTTTCAGAAAGCATTCAAAAAAACCCTACCATATGAGCCAACTTTATTCACTGCTACAAAAATTTTGAAGTCGATAAAAATAAAATTCTTTACATTAAACTAGTTGTAAAGAATGGTGTGGCAGGACCCCGAAGAACTCTGATACAACTTAAATGATTTTAAAAAAAGAAATTTTGTATAGAAATTCATTAAACATTGAATTTTATGTAATAAAATTTTAAATTTTGCTCTATTTTATACATTTATTTGGTAAAAAACTGCTAAAATTATACAAACTCAGATTTGAGTGGTATCAGAGTTCTTTTGGGTTCTGGTGTAGCTATAGCAGAAAAATACCGTATAATCTCCAAATACAATATAGAAATGTATACTATAATTTTGAAATGCTTTCATAATCAGGCAAATACTACAAATATCACAAAACTTTTTCTGTGCTTTCAGAAAGGCACATTGGAATTATTCAAGAAAAGGTGAAAGCATACGTAAACAAATGTGACACCTGTGCTATAAACACCTTGATCAAAGAAAAAACTGATGTAAAATTGATAGTGTTGTTGGATCCTTAGCAGCATGTTCAAATTAATTTAGTCGATTTTAGTGATTTTGCTAAAAAGAACAACAATTCTTTGTGGCTGCTTATGTGTGTCTTGTGTGTCTGCGTTTTTCTAAATTTTTTGATGCAGTCCCAACGAAAAATAAGGAAGCAAAAACAATCATAGCACACCTCCTTAAAAATGTTTTTAAGATTCTTGGGCCTCTAGAGTAACAATGATAAGAAATTTGTTACAAATATAATCACTCAAATTTGCAGGCCATGAACATAATAGTTAGACATGGTCAGCCCCGGCACCACAGTCACAAGGACAAATCAAGCAACTTAATCAGACTGTGGGCCATAGTTTTACTAAGTTACTTTGGGATCAAAATAACCAACTACAAAAAAAAGACTAAATCAATGTGATCAATATATTTGTCACATCGTATAACTTGACAGTGCACACATCGCATGGTCATATACTACACAAAGCACTTTTCAGATAGAAAATATACTATGTCTATGATACTCCCAACACATTTGATACAAATAGAGTTAGGGTTGAATAGAGTTGGGGTAGAGTTGGAATAGATAGGGTTAGGATTAGATCATACTAGGTTAGATAGGGTTAGGGTTAGATCATGTTAGGTTAAATAGGATTAGGGTTAAATCATGTTAGATTAGGTAGAGTTAGAGTAGTTAGCATTTAGGTTTAGAGTTTACTAAACATTTATTTGTCTTTTTTTTTATTATAGTAAGTAGAATCCCGAAATATATATATATAGGTAAGGTGACTTTTAAATTTTTTACTAATAGCTGTACGCATGACTTTTTTATAATATCAGTACGCAAAATTTATACCTTACTTTAAAAAAATTAAAAAAATACGCAAAATAAACCCCTAACCTTGATAATAGTATAAAATTTTATATATAACAGATAAACTATAGCGATATATAAAATTAGTATTTAGATCAGTATCTAGATCAGTTACAAATTAAATTTTAATAAACTAGTGAATAAGTTCTGTAATGAAATTTTGTTTATATTAATTTGTGATAGAAAACATTATAATTCCAATAGAACTTGTTTTAATTAGAATAGCAAGTCATATAATAGAATTCTTTTTTGTAAATTAACATTATTGTAATTACTAGAATAACAAATAAGCAACTTATAATAAAAATTACAACAAATTTCTTTTAATGAAATAGTAAATAACTTTTGTAAAAATCATTTATAGTAACTCATAATAGATATATAATAATTTCAATGCAAACTAACCACATATTGTGGTCACAGAAATAGCAATTAATTTTTGTAAAAGAATTACAGTATTTACAATTTTTAATTGATCTCCCTTGTCATAAATTGTTAATCGATACTGCTTATACCGTTTTATGTTTAACATGCCTAAAATTTCACATCAACAAAGACACTTATGAATGAATACTCGACTAGCACGAATACTGTAGATTCCCGAAAATAAGCTACTCTGAAAATAACCAACCCCCTTGGTTTTGAGCAAAAAATCTAAAAACTTCTAATATCCAAAAATAAGCTACCTCATGTTTTCAAGCCGAAAACAATAGTAATTTTTTTTATTCCAAAAATAAGCTACCTCTCAAATCCATACAATAGTAAATAAACAAGTTTCCAGTAACGCTTATTATTTTCTCAGTAGGAAATAACGAGCATTACTTGGAAACTTGTTTTTTTCATGATATCATTTCCTAACCAAGGATTTATTTTATTTTTTTATTTTTATATTAAGGTGACCACTTAAGTACCCTAGCACTTTATTGGTACAAGCGGGTTGGCCCGGTCAGTATGACTGTGCCACATATTACATTTGTATACCGAGAGTACAACTAGCCACACGTACAACTTTTGGTTGTCTAATTTAAGTAGTCCGCCCGAAGGTTCTACACTAGATGCTATACCTGCAACTCAACTAGGGGATTGCCTATTTAAACTCACTGGCTTCTACCCATGTTCAATGTTCCTTCCAATATACCCTTTCACAGAGTAATTTGCTGTTAAAAGTACCCTGAGGCTTTAGCCAAACACCTATTGGAGGGCATTTGCCCCTGCGGTAAACCTGGTAGAGCGATACCTGTCCCCCACAGGTATTCACTTACACTTTCGGTAATTTACGCATTCACCGAGACAACCAACTTGTAGTCAGGGTGTACCCTGCAACCGCTACCATTACCTACTACTGCCCTTGTAAAGTTCACTCCAACTCTGGCACCCACCATCATTTTTCTTCTGTTCTTTTTCTGTATATCCCAGACTTCCAATTCAGTTGGCCCGGAAGGGTTGATCTACGCGGCATTAGGTGCCATTATGGTTTTTCTCCCCTTGGTCCCCAATTCCTCAACATGGGTCCTTTTCCTCCGGTGCGACTCTGGCGGCCAGGTTGGTAGATCTTGTCCCCAAGGACAACGTCCGGTTCTCCGGTTTCGGTCCAAATTCCAATTTTGGTAGCACCGTCAAAGATCAGAGCTACCTCCTTACTCGGGACTTGCCAAATGGGTTACTGTTTCTCCGGTTCCTTGGATTTGTCTGTGCAATGAGACACAACTTCGCCCGAAAGCTCCCATTCAATATGGTAACCAAGGACTACAGGTGATGTACCCAACCGATCAACAAGAAACAGTTACCGGAACACAGGTCTATTTTTTCAAAAGCGTCGCCAGTAGGATTTGAACTCAAGATCTGCCACTTGGGGGGTGACAACTTACCAACTTCCCTAAGTCGCCACACCCTTTTAACCAAGGATTTATATACGTACGTGCATACATATTTACTATTGTTATCGATATCTTCTTCCCACGCTAATTTGAATATTTACTATTGTTATCGATATCTTCTTCCCGCGCTAATTTGATTCTATTAGTGAATGTATTAAAATTAAAAAATTAAATAAATTAATAAAGCAAAATAAAAACGAAACAAATAAATCAAAAAATAAATAAAATGTAAATAAATAAGTTAAATAAAAAAAATTAATTAAAATAATAAAAAATAAAAAAATAAAAAAAACTAAAATAATAAAATAATAAAATAAAGAATATTTCTAATTTACACCACAGGTGATTATAATAAAGAATATTTCTAATTTACACCACAGGTGATTATCACCTATAGTCAATTTGCCAATTAAAATTCAGAATCAGGTGTAACATGTAAATCAATCTTTGTATAACAAAAACAAAGAAATTTTTAAAAAATTGCTAAAATTGCTTCTAGCCTAAAAACTTTCCTATAAAACTACTTTTTTTTATACAAAAAAAAATTTCTTGTAAAATTTTGGTATAAACTATGCCCCCCTGCCCCATCCCAGTTCTTACTCTTACTCCAATATTAAAAAAATTTAACTTTTATTTAATAAAAATTGTTTGTTTTTATTTATTTATTTATTACAGGTGATAATCACCTGTGGTGAACATTAGTTAATTTCTAAAATAAAATAATAAAAAATAGATCGAAAAAAATTTTTTTAAAAAAAAATAAAATAAAAAATAAATAAATAATGTTAAAAAAAATAAAATTAAAAAAATCGAATAAAAAAATAAAATTAAAAAAAATTAAAAAAAAATTAAAAAAAATAAATAAAAGCAAAAAAAAACAATTAAAAAAAAAATAAAAAAAATAATAAAAAAAATAAATAAATAAAAGCAAAAAAAATAAATAAAAGCAAAAAAAAAATAAATAAAAGCAAAAAAAATAAATAAAAGTGAAAAAAATAAATAGCTATAGTTTAGTTAAAAAATAAATAAATAACGATAGATTAAAAAATAATTAATAAAAATAATTAATAAAAAAAAATTAAAAATAAATATAAAAAAAATTAAAAATAAATATAAAAAAAATTAAAAATAAATAATAAAAAAAAATAAAAATAATTCAAATAATAAGGTAAAAAAAAATTCGAATAATAAAAAAAAAATATATTAAAAAAAATTAAAAAAGATTAAACATTTAAAATGTTTAAAAAAAACCCCCCCATAAAGATAAAAAAAATAAATAATACCGGTAATAAAAAGAATAAAAAAAACTGGTAAAAAGAATATAAATTACAGTATTATAGTAGCGATATTATATAGTACATATATATGTACTACTATAGTTTAATAATGCATATGCCCAGAGCTTTAGTACATACGTATGTGTAAAAACCTGTTTGAACCTTAATACGCAAGTTTTTATATGAGCGAATTTTTTTTTTAAAAATAAAACCTGATAATAAGCAACCTTTGCTATTAGGCATAAATTCTTAAAAAATCTGCATAACTCGAAAATAAGCTACCTCTGGTTTTTTTGCTTAAAATTGTCCAAAAAAAGGTTGTTTATTTTCGGGAATCTATGGTAAGGCTAAAAGTTCTGGATAAAAAAATTGACAAACTTTTCGAATTAATACAAGCTATAAAACTGGATTGATACAGAATTTTTCTGGAAAAACCTGCCACTTACTATGTGAACCAGAGCTAGACTAATGCTATTACTATAGTACAACAACAAAAAAAATTCTTTGTGCCTATTATTTCGACAGGCCACTTTTACTACAACAAGCTCAAAAAACTCAGAATGTGACTGTTGTTCTGACAGACCAATTATAACAATGGCAAAGCCGAGCAAAAAAAAACTAGAATTTTTTTGGAAAAAACCCGCTACTTACCATGTGAACTAGAGCTATACTAATGCTATTATATAACAGAAGAAACCCTTTGTGACTGTTATCTTGACAGGCCATTTTTTTCTTCTATAAAACTCAAGCTATGACTGTTTTCCCAACAGGCCACTTTTACCACAACAAACTTAAAATGTGACTATCGTCCTAATAGACCACTTCTACCATGACAGGCTCCAAATGTGACTGTTGTCCCAACAGGCCAGTTTTACTTTAAAAACACAAAAAACTCAAGCTGTAACTGTCGTTCTGACAGGCCACTTTCTATTACCAAACTCAAAGACAACTGTTGTCAGATAGGTCATAAATTTTCTAAAAATTGATTTCTTCAAAACTGTGATAAAAATCTTTCATAATTGTCGTTCTAACAGGGTCTCAACAGCTCCTATATACTCAAAAACAAGAAAACTCCTCTATAGCTGTTCTAACAGACTACACAACTAACAAGAAAACTTCATTATGACTGTTGTCCTAATAGGCTACTTCTAAAAATAAAATATATGACTGTCATCCAGTAGGCCATAAACTAACAAAAAATCAGTTAAAACAATAATATTGATCTGACAGATCTTCAAATAAAACCTCAAGTTGTTATCTAATTATATATAAGGGTCAGGTAGAATGGGCGAAAAACCAGACAAAGTCGAGTTAGCAGAAAAAACAGAAGCTACCTTTTCTAGGAACAAACCTGTTCCTCTTAAATATTAACTAATACTTACTAATTCCAAATATGTCATATCATATATGAAATCATACAATAAATAACTATAATGTATCAAATAGCACAATTATATGATAAATCATGATCACGCATCAACAATTACTTACAATATACCTGTGATCAATTTGACACAAAAATGCTGCTGCTAAATAAGTAATTTGGGCGAAAGCTTAGTAAATATTTTGAACGAAAGTTTTGTAAGTTATATAAAAAATACCTTAGTAAAGGTTCAGTAAGTAATTTGAGCGAAGGTTATAAAAAATAATTTGAGCAAAGGTTTAATTAGTAATTTGAGCAAAGGTTCAGTAAATAATTTGAGCAAAGGTTTAGTAAATAATTTGAGCAAAGACTTAGTAAGTTATATAAAAAAAAAACTTAAATGAAGGTTCAGTAAGTAATTTGAGCAAAGGTTATAAAAAAATAATTTGAGCAAAGGTTCAGTAAGTAATTTGAGCAAAGGTTCTATTTTTTTAATTCTGAACCCAAATTTTACGCAAATTAAACCTTTACATATGAGAATTTTATATATAAATACGCAATTTAAAGTCTAACCTTTTTAATAATTTTTTTAAAAAATACACAAACTTAAACCTTACTTTATTTAATTTGTCTATAATGGCAACACATTCTCTAACCTGACCTATATATAGATATTTTAGGGTCCTTAGTAGGTGCCCTCGGAAATGTTGTTGCGGAAATCAGTTTGGAAACTAATACAGAAACTAATGGTGCAAACATTTATTAAGGTAGTCACTACCCACGGCATTACGGCAATGATGTTAAGGTTGTACTACCTTTAGATTAAATTGCCGTCATGTGGTAGAGTAGTGGGCCGTGAGTGATGACTTATGCCATGAATGATTCCGTATGCCATGAGTGGTGCCGTAACGATCTCAAATAACAATGCCATTTATACTTAAGACTATATAGATAGGGTTGAAAGGGTTGAGTGTTGTCGTTCTCGTTTTCTAATGTCCTTATTCTTTTGGATGCTACACTGGCTGGCAAGGCCCAAACCAAACCCGAAAAAATATTTTGAAAAAAAGCTGGCCGGGCCGGGCTTTATTTTAAAATTAGGCCCGATTCTACTATTAAAATCGTGAGCCACTCATTGCTAAGATTATAAACCTAATGTTGAAATCACTCATCACAAACTGCTAAACTCATGAATCTGCCTATTGTTTATTGTTGAAATTATTAACCCGCGAGCAGGGTTGGCAATAGAGCCAATGGAGCCAATGGAGCTCAATGGTTATGCGAATGCAGCCCAAAAAATTAGTATCCATTGGCTCCATTCAGAGCTTCATTGATTGGTATTGAAAGCCCCATGTTTTATCTAACAAAATTCAGTTAGTTAGACTAGCCACTTACCCTACGTTGGAATATTCTGATTGGTCGATATCGTGATGGATAGACATTAGATTTTTAATACCGAATTTTTTCGGGCTAAAGCGAGGAGTAGCTTCTATTCAGGCCTAATTTTACTATTAAAACATAATAACCTTTTTCAAATTCTTTGAGTCCAAAATCGTGGATAGCTTTTATTTAGTAATATATGGTATATAGGATTACTGTAAAGTGTATATGTTTGGTATTTTCTCGTATCAAAAATTTTCTTTGCTTTCATAATGACTTGGGTGTTTATAATATTCTTACTGTGCTAATATTATTATTATGCCTCTAATATTAAATTAATTTATTCAAGTAATCTCATTTTTATTTAAGAATATTGTATGGCAAATAAATACAAAACAGATCTATACTACGACATACGGCACTTATGCGGCATACAGCACTTATACGGCATACGGCAATTCTACTTATACGGCAAAATGCGCTGTATGACGTAGTAGTTGTGTCAAGAGTAGCTACCCTCAAGATTTTAAATGTTTGCACCTCTAACAGAAACTAACATAACTGAAACCACCACCACCCAAAACACCACTGCCAAAACCACTACTACTGCTAGAATCAACTCCACCAAAATCACCAAAACTACTACTACTGAAACCACTACTGAAACCACTACTACCGAAACCACTACAAAAAATGCTATTTTCGAACCCACTACTAGTGAGTTCAAAGCTATTGAAGAATGTATTGCATGAATGTTAGAACTTTAGGAATCGATAAATACTTCGCTTGAAAAGTATCATGCAAAAATATATCATGAAGGTAATGTGCTTAGAAAAAAAATGGTCAATAATACAATCAAAGCCAGTACCACAGTTGCTATTGCACCAGATCATAATATGAATCAGCAGACTAGAAAAAGAAAGTTACAATTTATCTTCTTTTAATGAGGCATATCTAAATCACTCACATCCAACAATCAAACTATGATTGTTGAAATGTTATATGGGCAGATTTATTTCTACGTAATTATTAAAGATCTGCCCTCTGATTGGTTAATTTGTTTAATCTAATAATAAAAAGTGATACATACTTTTTCTAAACCATACGTTTTTTTTTAATATAGTGGTATGAAATTTTGTGCTTACATTCAACAAGACTTCAGCTTCAATGATCCTTACTGATCCTACGATAATTTTTTTT
>QKWP01002871.1:11804-32398 GCA_003550325.1 Gigaspora rosea | reverse complement strand
GCCTTTGTGTAACACAAGTCACGTGTATATATGCAGATCTGCATCAAAAAAGTAAGCGTAATTTTGGGGTACATACAGGAGTATCAAAAAAGTAAGTGCAGGAGTATCAAAAACGTAAGATTTGCGCCTTTGTGTAACACAAGTCACGTGTATATATGCAGATCTGCATCAAAAAAGTAAGCGTAATTTTGGGGTACATACAGGAGTATCAAAAAAGTAAGTGCAGGAGTATCAAAAACGTAAGATTTGCATCCCTAAGTCAGTCGTCACGTGAATCACGTGCTTGATTTTGATTGGTCGTCACGGGTCACCATGGCAACGGGTCGCCATAAAATAACACCCTTAAAAATAATTTATGCAAAATTTTTACATGGCTTTATGTACAAAAATCGTAATTTCACCCTGCGCGTTATTTCTCAACAATACGGTATGCATATCCACCGATTTGGTTTCACCCCAAAATCAGCCAATAATGATCGAGAATTATTTGCTATTAAAATTTATTACAAAGTGAGTTTTGACAACAGCGGTTTTTAAACTTACTTTTAATCCATAATTAAGTGTATAGAATATTTTAATATCTACATGTTTAATTATTAGCTGAAAGTAAGTTAAAAAGGTAGTTTTTCTGAAAAGTGCTTCCGAATTTACCCTTACCCATTATACAACCGATCGTTCAATGACAAACCAATCCTTCACTACCCAAAAATACCCGAACGCTTCAACAACTAGTGATAGCATTTCCATTTATAGCTTGGCGTAGCTGTTCTTTGAATATTTATTGCTTATTTATCTCATATAGAGACCAAAAAGCTATTTTATTTGAAGGTTGCGTTTGTTATTCTTCACGTCACTTAATAGCTGAAGTTTGTGTAATAGTTTATCGAAAAAAAGACCCCTAAAAACAAATCGGATTTGGTGCACAATTTTAATATTAATTAGTTATTAAATCCATTAATTTATTTTATACGTATTAATTTAAATGTCAATTTATAATAACCTATTTGAAAAACAGACAGAAAAAATCGACAATTCATTCATTTTTCATTTACTGCTTATTTTAATTTTAAATTTTTGCAAGTACAGAAATAGCAATCACTGAAGAAACAAGTACTGAAGCAGCAAGTACTGATGTATAAATATTTATAAAAATTATTTAAATTACTGTAAGTATAAAAAATGTGCATTAATTTAGCGTGTTAGTTTAAAGAATATTCTTTAATACAGTAATATAAATATTTAAGTAAATATTTTGTTCATAATATATATTTACGTTAATGCTTTATAATTATTTGATTTAAATTTAAGTGAAAATAAAAATATACAGCAATACGCATTTGATAATGATAATATTAAATTCTAAATTATAAAAAATGCACATTGCAATGATCAATTTTAACCGTTTTTTCATTATCCTTTATTAGATTAATTATTGCACAATGTGATAAATAACAATTACTAATAAGCAAATCAATTAATCAACAGTGGCAATAAGTGGAAATAATATATTGATAATTGCACTCATAAATGCGTATGAACTTATAGATAGTTGGCTTAGCATTTTCAACTCCCTAACTTAGGTCGTTTTCAATGTGTTTAGCAAGTGATATAATAGTGCTCAAGTGTAATTATATATTTACAATTACAGTATGCGATTTATGATTTAATTGAAATCTTTTCAAGCATCATTTTCGATGAGATTGGTGAGTGATCATACTAGTGCTCATTTTTTTATTATGTTTAATCCAAATAATCATTTAAATTGATACTTGTGCGGTCCATAACTGTTATTGATCTTTTTTATTATTTATCAAATTTGCCATCAAAATTAAAACCGATATGCATGGTGGACTGGTTTTGTATCAGTACCGAGAGGTTATCGGATTTGAAAACATTATAAACTATTAGATTTTTATATCAGGTACCAACTTTGTAGATTAATTTTTTATCAGATTTGACAGGTTAAGAATTTTGACAGGATCGGTCTTGGGACGTTCAACAGTATATTCGTTATTGTAATTTGGGCTTCCGATTTTTTATTTCATAAAAATTTATTAATGTGAAAAGTAAAATAGTAATCCGTTGATGTCAAGAATGAAGATCCATGACAAAGTTGCTTGAACGATATCTTTGAATATTTATTGATTGTAAAAAGTATAATAAAATGGAAGTTGTAAAAAGTTTTTGATTAAAATGAAAAAACACATTTAATATCTTTTAAAAAATGATTTTATTACGTAATAAGAATTACAGTATTAAGTTACGCATAAACATCTTAATGTTAAACAAGCTTTATTAATTTTAAATATTTTCCACTAAATAAACTTTATTTCCGACCTTAATAATAGTATTTACAACCGTATAAACCAAAATTGCGTTTATTTTCTTATTTGTTCGAGTTGATTTGATGATTTTTCTTAATGAATTTATAAAAGTTATTACTTACCCTATTTAAATGTGATTGATGACGCTAGTTTAATTTAATTCTAAATTGGAGAAATTACTCGAGATTTCTACAATACTCATCGATTTGCTAATATATTCGGAAAATTTTTTAGTTTCATATATCTTGCTAGTATATACATCATGTGAATGTATTTGTTTATTTGGTTCTGGTTTATTCTTATTAGCTTCCAAAATTTGTTTTTTGATTTCATTATCACCTTCCTGATCTATTTCATCTAACCATCGAGTGATCATTTCAATAATTTCAGTTGCAGTAGGTCGTTTATTAAAATCTTTATCCATACATTTCGTAGCTAATTTAATATAGCAATCAGGTCCTAAACATTTAGGTCTTGTTCCATCAATGATTCTTGATACAAGATATTCATCAAACGGAATTCCATCAAATGCTCTTTGTCCGGTCGAAATCTCTGTCATGATAACTCCAAGACCGTAAATATCTGATGCTTTAGTATACGACTGACCAACCAAAACCTCAGGTGCTATATATGGAAGAATACCACAAATTTCACCTTCCTTTTCATTTTTAGAAAGTCCAAGATCAGTGATATTTGCTTCTTGTAATTCATCACACTGCAAAATATTTCCACTATGTAAATCTCTGTGAACGAGTTCTTGCGAATGAATTGATTCAAGATCAAAAGCTATACCGTTCAAAATATTCAATTTATCCCTCCATTCCAATTGTGATACTTCTACAAGGTTTTGTCGTAACGAACCTTTTTGTGCAATCATCATAGCAATAATATAATCTCCATCATCATTTCTTGACACTCCATGACAGTTCAAGAACGAAGGATTCTCGTAACCAATTTCACAGTAATTCTTCAATTCCTGGATAAACTCTTGCTCATTTTCGGTTGAATTATGAATCACTTTAAGTGCATCATCTTTCCATTTATTATTAATTCTTTCAAACCAATTTGCTTTTTATACTGTTGCTAATCCTCCTTTTCCTCTTTCTTTGATATTTTTTAAATTTTTATAATCAATCCAAGATAATTTAAATCTCTCATCGTCTAATATTTTCTTAAGTTCAGGATTGATATGATCTGGTGATTTATTAGTTTTCAAAAGACTTTTATTTTTTTTGTACCAATAATTTGCACTCTGAATATCTCTCTTTGTACCGATACCATTTCGATAACAGCCAGCAACATTATACATTGCTCCTTTATTACCCATATTAGCAGATTTTTCATAGTATTCAAATGCTTTATTATTATCTTGATCAACTCCCTTTCCATGTTTATAACATTTACCAACACTATTCATTCCATTTTCATTACCCAAATCAGCAGATCTCTTACAATATTCAAATGATTTCTGATAATTTATTTCTACGCCAATTCCAAAATGATAACAAAGACTAACATTTTGCATCGCAACTGAATTTCCTAATTCAGCTGCTTTTATATAATATTCAAAAGCCTTCTTTTCGTCTTTCTCAACACCAATACCATGTTGATAATTGTAACCAAGATCACGAAGTTGTTTAGAGTCCATTTTTTTTAAAGTAAGAAAAAAAATTCAATGTCTAAATAAAATAAAAACCTTAATTATCTGGAGCGTAACGGAGGGCATTTAATGTTTGATCAAAGTGATACAAAAGCTATGTCAATTGTTACGTTTTTGATAAGCTCATTAGTTGTCTATATTGTTGTATCAAAAATGTAATTTTAAAAAATTTTCACGTATGATGATGCATGCATGCGTATTTGTATTTTAGTGCAACTAAACTAAAATTTTATTAATGAAGTCGTAGTCATTTATTAAACAAAAAATGTCCAGCTAATAATTTAGCTGTAGACTTGGGATGGCTAGTATTATTTAATGCTAGCCCAGTTCTGATGCGTATCATCGAAATTTTGGAGATATCTCGTAATAGATTTATAAAATAAAATATGATAATAAACTTGCTGAGATTTATTAAAGACAGAGATTGTCACAAAAAAAAAGTTGCAACAAATTTTTGCTACAAGTAAATGAATAGTAATTGTAATGGTGGTGCGTAAATACAATCATCATTATGCTATACTTTATTTACAGAAGGCTGCTAAAAGTCTTTATACAAGTTTAATGTTCTGAACTTTATTAAATAATATGCTTAACATTTATACACATGACAGAGAATTTCAACATGCCAAATATGTATTGGCTTTTTTTAAATATCAAAATATTCATCTTCGCAAACTTCTTTGGTAATTCCATTAAGACGAACTGGTTGAAGTGAAGGAATATCTAAAGAATAAAAGAAATATTGTTTAAAATTTTGCGTTATAAATTTTTTACATAAATGATTTAAAAATTTGATGTTTTCTTACCAGCTAAAATATTACGACACGACAAAGATACGTGAGTAAAATCCAAATTCAAGAAGGACAAATGCGGTAAGCCTACATAAAAATAAGATCAATCGAAAAATAAATAAATGCTATATTTGATTATGAGAAAGTAATTCATATGTAGAAAAGATATTTACCTCTTAATTCTTTTACTCCTTTATCAGTAACGCGCGTATATCCAACATCAAGATATTTTAATTTCCTATTGGCAAATGTAGATTTACTGATTGTAGATAATGATGCATTCTTGATACGTGTTTTGTTTAAACTAAGGTGAGTAAGGTCGCGTAAGCCTATTTAAGATTTTTGTTTGGATATTAGTAAAATTTTTGTATGGTATTAAATATTTGTAGTAAAATGTATTATGAATACAATACCGTCTAGATAAACAATGCCAGCATCCGTAATTGAGGTTCGATCCAGATATAATTCAACCAAATTCTCCAAATCTACGGATGCATATAAATATTAATGGTTGTGAATTTGATGATGATAACTTTAAAAATTTTATAACATTAAGTACCTTTTAGGGCAGACATTCCGACATCAGTCAATTTCGTACCAGACAAGGATAAGAAAGTAAGACTGAAATAAAATAAGTCACTTTTAATAACTCGAAAAAATTAATGAAAATGAAAATTCATTCATTAAAGCTAACCTCTTAGCTCCTGCAAGATGCATAATTCCCGAATCGGTTACATTTATAAAACCAGTTAAGTCCATCTTTATCAATGGTAATTCTATAAGAACATATAATAAGATTGAAGCCACACTTTAAAAAAAAAAAATAATCCTAAAAAAACTAAAATTCACCAGAAAAGTCTTGCAATATATCGTCCAATTCTTCTTCTCGATTCGGGAAATTAATTAAGTTAAGAGATTTGAACTCTATAAATTTAAAGTTGGACATTTAAAACTCTAAATAAGATTATCAAATAAAAGTTCAATACATTAACATTTTTCTTACCTTTAGCCATCCATTTCAATCCAAATTGCCCAATGCCGACTGTTTCTATTAATATAAGCTCAATCATGTTTTTAAATTGACATATAATTTTCATTACATCTTGGTCACAAAGTCGAGTTCTGGATAGATCCAACACTTCTAAATTTCGAAAACTCGAAGGTTTTACTGGTACAAGAGGAGGTGTTAACTGTACACTATCAAGATTGAGACGTCGAAGATTTTGTAATGCTGTTATAATAAAAGCACGATTATATCAGCTTCATATTATTGAAGATTTTATTAAAATTTATTTTTTAATATATTTACGTTGCAGGTCCGCAAAAACAGTTTTCCCTCCAACTCCGGAACAATATGATAAGTTTAAATCTTCTAAAGTAGATGTAAAGGCACATTCTGCGAAAAGAGTACGCAGGCCATTCATAGTCACCTTTGTCTTTGATAAATTTAATGTTCTTAATTCATTAAATCCTAAAATTTTGTATAAATACTTTAATATTTGATTTTGTAAGATAATACATATACTGAAAAAAATAGCAAACCTTTAAAGTAAGGTAGAGTACGATCTCGAATCCGACAGCTCATGACATCAAGATATTCGAGATATTGAAGATCTATAATTATATACATATATGATAGTATTATATTAATTAATAGAACATTTTTAAGTTAAAAATGCAGATAAAAAATTTTTTACCTTGTAAACAGTCGAATCCATTATCAGTTATAAGCTCACAATTACGTAGGCTGACTTTGGTTACAGATGAACTTTGGGTATCGCTAATTATTTCCAACAAGGAATCACTCGCCTTGAAATAATTATCTAATATGATGTTTTGCAAATTACTATAATAGAAATAATGAACAATTAAAGAATTAAATTTTAATTATTTTTATAACAACATTCAATATTTTAATAATATTTTTTAAAAAAAAATGCAAACCAGTTTGTAAATCTCTTGAATGTAAGCGCATCCAATCTATAAAAGTTTTTAGATAAAGAATTATTGTGTGAGTAATAAAAGAAAAAATCAATATATCTAAAAAAATACTAAAGATAATTCAAAAAAATGAAGTTTACTTTTCAAGTTTTATCAATTCATTAACTAACAATTCACCAACATCAGCAGACACGTTACTGAGAGATTGCAATGTTCTCATAGAAGAAGCCGTCGTGAGGAGAACTATTGATTAAATTTTATTAGAGTTAATATTATTTAATTTTAAAATAAAAAATTAAGCTTAAAATGAATTTATGAAATTACCTGCAACACAGTATGCGCATCTTGACTTTAAAGTTTTAACTTCACGTTTGATACCATGTTTTACATGCTGTGAAGCATTAACAGAATTATCAGCATGTACTCGTGCTTGTACAGCTTCAGCAATACGTTGCCTTTTTTCTTCATCTATAATAATGAATATATTTTAGCAAGTATTCATTCATAAATTTCAAACCAACTAATTTAATTTAATATAAAAATTACCATCAAAATCATCATCAGAGTCTTGCTGCTGTAAAATTGGTTGATTATCTGTTAAACGAAAACCTGTACCGGAAAATGGGAACGGTCTGGCAAGCATACCATGATGCAAGAGAGGTGGTCCCATGTTTGGAGGAAATTGACCATGTGCTAGAGGAGGAGCATTGATCGGAATTCCTGGTTGAGCAGGTATAGGAGGAAATACATTAGCAGGATTTCCTGGTTGAGTAGGTATCGGGGGAGGTAATTGATGTGGTAAATTTGGAGGAGGTCCTTGCTGTACAGGTATTGGAGGAGGTAACTGTTGTGGTAGATTTAAGGGAGGACGGTGCTGATCGACACGCGGATTTGGGACATTTGGTAACAATTGGCCTATGTTGTTATCACCATCATCATCATCATCATCATCATCACTTGAATCATCATTATTTAAATAATTTTGAGTGATAGGATTTGAAACTCTATTTAAATCATTTTGAATGATAGAATTTGTAACTCTATTCATCGGAGTTTGTACGGTGACAATAGAAGGAGCTTCTAACTTTACTACGTTCATTGAAGCATTTGGAACTAAACCAACATCAGCAAGTGTCGAACCCATCTCATCATCACCAAACACCTTTCGTGGAAAAGGTGACACCAATTGAAACTTTTTGCTCGGTTCATTATAATTAATAACCCAATTGAAGAGGTCAGATACAAAAGCCGTATTGAGAAATTTTTGACGTATTGCTTTACCAGTTGATAAACGAATTTGAATAAGAGTTGAATCGGATTGTTCAGTTTTTTGTGGGGGAGTAGAAAGAGTAGAAAGAGTAGAAGAACTTGCGGAATTACTACTATCTGCTTTGTGGCTTATCTTGCGGAGTTTCAAATTTTCACGATCCTCCTTAATTGCTAATAATGTTTTTTTACGAGCCTCTTTCTCTAAAAGCTTTGATCTCTTCATTTCTTCAGCAGCCTTTGCGGCTTTTGCTTTCGCCTCTTTAGTATATTCAGAATCATCATCTGAATAGCGTGATGTGACCATTGGTTTCGAGGTAGAACTAGACTGAAGTTTAAAAATCATAATTGTTATCATAATTGTTATCCAACTAAAAACTCAATCAAAAATGAATTAAAAATATAATTAAAAACTATAAAGTTCACTCACAGCAGCTGATGATAATTGTTCAGTATCAACCATCATAGGCGCAGAAGCTCTCTCGGAAGATTCAGGTTGCCGCAGTACTAAAGTATTATTTGACGAGGTTGTTTTGTTACCAGAATTTGCATCCAATGTATCTAAAATCCTGAATCATATTATAAAATATGATATAAATTTTAAATAATTATAATTATATATAATTATATATAATTTGGATATTAAATAGAAAACTAACCATTCAGTAGCTTCTTCAACAGTTTTAGTGTGAGTTATTGCTCTCTGACATATCCAGTCGTCAAATCCGAAAGTAAGTAATTGAGCCAAGATAGTATCTTCGTCTTGTTGATTAGTTGACATTGTTATTTGTGATTAGAATAACAAATAATTTTTTTTTTTAATTTCAATGTTTCAAATATTTAATCGTTAAATAAATATTTGTATTTGGTAAAGGTAAAAATTTTACCGACGGAACGTAATTGAGGACAAGTCCGTTAAATCAAATTTTATACTTTTTTAACCTTCTTAATTGAGAATGTTTTAGTGACGATCTCCTAATACGTAAATTTGGTTAATTACGTAATAATATGGTAGCTAATACTTTACTACGCATTTATTTTACATATTTCTATTATCGATTGACGTTAGGATATAATGAGATACGATTTAGATAATTTAGAGAAATACGTAATTGCTTAAAAAAATTACAATTGTGTGAAATTAAAAATTTGTTCTTTATAAAATTCATTCTATAAAGTTACCTTTTTTTGGTTCATAAGATATTTTTTTAGCAAAGTTACTATTATTGACGTATACGTATGCACACATGAAATTTTGCGGCGGCATTCATTTTCCGACAGCAGTAGCTGGTTCGATTTAGATTGATGATTGATTTATGAGTTGAAATTTTGACATTTAAGACTGATGGAGACACATGCGAAACTCAAATCATTAGACATACATTTTTAAACCGAAAAGTTATAACTAGTTATTCCAAAGATAAAATCACATTTTGTGTATGCGTCGTTATAGTTACGTAATGCGAGTAACTCTTGATATAACTTGATATAAGAAAGTTCCGGTATAAGAAAGTTAAACCAAAACCGGCCTATAACAAATTTAATAAGAAAGTTATTGATAAACTTTCGGTATGAAAAATTTGAATATAATTTTTACTATTGATCTTTTTTATATCGAAATTTACTTTTAATGATTTCGCCATAAACTAACTAACGTAACTTAGCTTGTTTTCGTAACTATTGAACAAGATGCGTGCTGCCAAGAGAAGTTTATAATTTATCAATCAACTTTTGATCAAATTTAATCAACATACAATATGAATTTTTCAGGTATTAATTCCGATAAATTATAAACTTTAAAAAGCTGTATCATTCGCAAATAATAATAAATTATTAGTTTATACGCATAGCTTTTACAACATATATTTAACAACACTATACAGTAGATTATTCTAGTAATTGTCAATAGTTATTTAAAAAAAGTGAATGAACTGTAAATTTAATTCGGATTAAGCATTTTTAATCGAATTCATCATTACAATTTTGATGAAATTTTTTCGTTAAATCAGTTACGGCATCACAGCTCAGCAACAATGAAATCGAATAATTTGATGTAATTGTGATCGTAATTTACCGAACGCCATTATATTGAGACAATTCGTCTGCATCATTATTTCAGATAAAAAAAACCAGACCGATAAGCTTTTATAATTCTATGTAGCAGTAATTTTTTAATGTATGTTAAAGCTACAGTAATTTATTTTTAATACGGAACGAAGATACGGAATACATAAACAGTTGTTATTTATATTTTTTAGAATTTATAATACGACTAGTATGGATTTAATTATGCGCATTATAGTGAATTTTTAATTAAGGGTGGCGGTTTTTTCCCACACTAATTTCAGAATTTCAGGTTTTTCTGATAGCCTGACTTTCGTAGATATAAAAAAATGACAGTTTTGACAGTTAATGAATGTTTAAAACAAAAAGACGACTCGTAAATGTAAATAATAATTAAAAGCCTATCTTTTAAGTTATATAAAATTTAATAGTGGTGTCCTTCCTTATGCCACTGCAGCATAACGGATTTTTCTAATTAATGCCTGTAGTCTTGGTCTTGACGACAACCATGATATCTAGATAAAACAAACAACCTGCCAGATGGCAGTCATAATGATACGTGATTGCAAGTCTCAAGTAGATAAATTAGTTTAGCAAATATAAAAAAATAGGCTTCATAATGCAATAGGTTTTCGATTTTGTTATTTGCTACTAAGACAGTAAGATGATCGATTTTATTATAAAAATTTTGAGACGACATCATTCAATATTCAAGCATATATAATCATTACAATATTTTTGTGTTAAATATTTAATTTTAAAGAACAAAATAAAAATCATGAAATTTAAATGAATGGCTCTCTAAAGCTGTACGATCTTGCGTCTTTGTATGATTATATAAGCGAGCAAGAGTTCTTGATCGACATGATTTTTCCCTAAATTATTTTAAGTTCACTGTAAAATCGACATTTTTATAATCATTGAGGAATTCAGCCCAACTGCTTGCATAGTGAACACGTGAATAAAACTAGTACATACTAGGTTAGCAAAACTATTAGAGATATTTCATGTTACACGACCAAAATTAAAGGTTAAGATTCTATAAAAAAAGTCAAACAACTAGTCATCATTTTCACACGATATTTTTGGAAGACAATTTATATTGGTTTTAAAAAGATGTCACTTTGGATCTTCCCGATAACTTTAGCTATCCTGTTTTTCATTTATAAATCTCGGATTAACAAAGTTCCCGATGGTCTTAAAAATGTATATACTTTAACAATCTATGATAGATTTATATCAATTATTAAGAAGAGAGGCCCGGATCAATACTATCATTTTATTAAAAAATATCTGGAAAGAGATGGATTTATAAAGGCAAAGATTTTTTTTCGTAGATATTGTATCAATGATATTTTATTCATCTAATTGGGATTTATTTAAAAAAAAAACAGATATGGTATGGTGGTAGATGGTTTTGTTTGGTAGTTGATAATGCAATTGCAAAAGATTTATTATCACATCCAGGTGATTGACAAGTTAAACTACTGTATTATATATTAAAATCATATAAAGGTTCAAATTATAAAGATATTCTAAATATTTATAGATATTTTTCCAAAATTAATGCTTGACGAACATTTTCCAAACTCGTTGATTGCTCGGTATTATGGTGTTAATGTTGTTCATTCAAATGGAAGTGTAAGTAATAAAAAATTATTTTTGTTATTTGTTATTTTTTCTCATAACATACGTATCTTGTCATGACACATTAGGTTTGGCGACGATACAGGTACTTTAATAGCAATTTTAATATTAAATTTATTAATTCAATTTTTGAATTTATTAATTTTGATTTGTATGATTTAGGAATATATGTAACCCGGCATTTAAATCTTTGCCAATGCACTTCTTTATTGAAATTGGAGACAAGCTGATGGAGATGTTAGAAAAAATAGACAATAAACCAATTGAAGTTAGGGATCTTATGCACAGGTAATAAAAAAAAATAATTGAAGAATATAAATTTTGCATATATTGTATTGAAATATTTATTAAATTTAAAAAAATTTAAAAAATTAAAATTTATAAACTTAGATTCACTTTGGATGTTCTTGGTAAAGCAGCTTTTGCGATTGATTTTAATGTAAGTATACAAGTATATATAGGTTCTTGGTAACGTATATTTCAAGAATTTTATTAATCTTAATAAAATAATAAATTAGAACCTTGAAGACCCGAACAATGTTTATGTAACAGCATACAATAAAGTTCAAGAAGATATTCAAAATCCATATTTTATTTATTTTCCAATACTTAATTATATTCCATTTTTGAATAAACAACGTTTTAAAAGAGTAGAGGAATTGGATAATAAATTTGATAAAATTATCGAACAAAAACGTGAAGCCTTGGTTAATGGAAATACTGAAAATAATCGGAAGGATCTTTTAGACTTAATGCTGAAAGCTTGTGAAGATCCTGAGAATCAAAATTTATCAAATACTGAATTAAGGGTATATTTGAAAGCTTTAAAAGTAAAGATAATAAATATAAATTTTTTTTCATAACAAAGATTATAAATTTTTTTGTAGCATAATTTGGGAGTTTTTATGCTTGCGGGTCATGACACAAGTGAGTACTGCACTATGTAATATATATATAGTATTGCAATTTATCTTTTTTAAAATACTGAATATTTTTACTAAGCATATTGCAAATTTAGCTGCGAGTTCTTTAGCAACAATTTTATATCTTTTAGCAGCTCATAAAGTAAGTATTATTAATTATAACTTTTACATTTACGTAGCAAATAATCAATACCATTTATTTTTTATACAGGATGTCCAACAAAAAGCTCGAGAGGAGATCCTAACGGTACTTGGTGATGACTTAACACCATCTGCAGAGCAGCACAAATCATTGAAATATTTGAATATGATTATTTACGAAAATCTTAGATTATATCCCCCAGTTAATACTTTTTTTATATATATTCTTCATGAAAATTTTTAATACATTTTTTTATTATATATTCATTTAACAGTTAATCTAATGAAATTAATTAAATAGATTGCAATCTTACCAGCACGTGTAACAACAAAAGATATAGAATGTTGTGGCAATGTAATTCCTACTGGCGCATGTATTCAAATATTTATATATGGAATACATCATTCATCAAAGCTTTGGAAGAACCCAGAGGAATTTTTGCCTGAAAGATTTGAAAATCAACTGCGCGAATATGAAGAATCTGGTTCTTGGTTTGGTTTTGGTGGTGGATCTAGAAAGTAAATTACTATATATATGTTTTTTTTAAATGTATGTGATTTATAAATATAACTTACATATACTTCTGTACTTATATATGCTGTATATTTTTTAAATGAATAGGTGTTTGGGATATAACTTTTCTATGATTGAGCAAAGAATTGTGTTATGCTTATTATGTAGGTTTGATCTATTTATTTGCATTTGTATAAAGTTTATTGATATTTAATTTTTCTATCATATATTTTTACAGTACGCAAATATGAAATTTCATTAACGCCGAACAGCATACATAAGGATGGGTTAAAAATTGACGTGGCATATTCTGGAACTATGTCACCCCTTCCAGTTGAACTTGTATTCAAAAGAAGAAACGAATAATTATTATTGCAATTTAAAATAGTTCATTTACCATGTCTTATTGGTAGTTTATGGACTGCTGTCAATATAAATCTTGATTTCGCTATCACTTGCAGGAATTTTAATTACTCCGAATTCCAATTATTATATTTTTGTATAATAACTCCTGCCTGCGCGTTATTTTGGGTATATGTGCGTTATTTCGAGTACGCGTATGCGCTTTATTTTGGGTTACAGACTGGTCGTCTGATATATGAAGATATTTATGTAATTAGCTAATTTACATTGATTCAAACACACGCATTACTTCGGAACACGCATGGACATCATTTTGAAACCATACATCTTATTTTTTGGGTAAAATACGGGTTGATTACGCGACAATACTGTGTTTAAGAAATAAACGAATTATAACGATAAATAAAATATCATAAATCTCATTTACAAAAGCATACTAATAATATTTATTTTGTTTGCTGCTTCGCATCAAATAACTATATATATTAAAATCCACAAAAAGAATTTATCTGAACAAAAGATTGCAAGAAATGATGTTTGAAAAAATCAATATGCTGAGGAACAACAAGATCGGTACAAACAGCAAAATATTAAAAATTCGATTCAAAATGACAACAAAATAAATAACAAAGATTATATACTAAACATAACCATAAACATAGAATTATTATATATGACTTAGAAAAATGTCATTGCATTGCCTGCTTTCATTTTGCAAACAGATAAAATTATATGGACATATTCTTAGCTACGTCATGTCAAATAGGTTACAATTGAAAACCATTCAATCAATTAAGTATATAGTTATTACATATTTGCAGAGAGTTAATATTTATTTTGCATACACATTTTATTGAATTTTGACAGTCATCAATTTTTTACATGTTTTACACCAACTGGATATTATCAAAAGCATAAAGATACCATTTTTCGAGAAATAATATGAGCTGTATTCGGACATGAATCAAATTAATATACCCAGTACTTTGTCATGTTATTTTTTCAATTTTCACCAATTGAAAAATGATTCAAGGCAATTCTTGATGTAATAAATTATTAATAAAAATACATAATTCGTATTTATAATAGCATTAAAAAAGATAATAATTTGATTAGCACTTTTAGTGTCACTTTTTTTTTTTGGTATAATTATACTCGAATCGATTATTTTTGCTTTATTCATTATATTTGAATCAATCCCTTTTTTTATTGATTATGAACTTTTTTCTTATTCGTTACATGATGTTGGACCCGTAGTTAAATGTTGGGTTAAATTTAAACCTTTTTTAAATCATTTTATAATATATGCTTTATTGTAGTGATGGGCAATTTCTACTCCGCAGGATAGAGGTTTCTTTTGAATACTACAGATTAGGGGGTAACATAATTCATGATTTGGCATCCGATTGCAGATAAAATAAGTGACATACTTACCTCAAAATATGAGATACATAAAAATCCTATTTTTTTAACATATAGATTATTTACATAATTATTTACTGGTAAAGATTTATCAAAAAAAGGTAATTTTATTAACATGTGTGCCTATTTAATTCACTGTGTCGACAATTTTAAAAATAGAATAGGATCTTTTAAACACCCATTTATTTTCAAATATATTAATTATGAAACCCTCTGTTACATATTTAAGATGTTATTAAAATTGATCTATTTTAAACGATTCAACTTCATTAACCCCAATAATAAAAAATTTTGAAATTTATTTATAAAGCGTTAAAGTTATGTTTGAGGTTTTTTTTCGCAAATAAATTGTTCAATTTAAAAATTTATTATTACTTCTGTATGTGCACTTAAAACTTGATTAGAGTTTTTACAGATCGAGCATGACTTTTTTAAAATAATTCTTACAAAGTATTTAGTATTTTCAATTAAAAAAGTTACAAAAATAAGTGAAATATACTGATGAATCTTTTAGAAGTTTGCGCTTTTCTTTAAAATAAAATGATATTTGGATAGTTCACATACAAAATGTCGAAAGGAAATGTTATCATTAAAAATTAGGTGAAATAATAAAATTACATATAAAATCAATTATGAATTTCTAGAAAATACGTAAAATGTAGGAATCTAATTTACGTTGAAATTTGTGATGTACAGTATTTATTTTGAAATAAGTGATACATCAATCCGATCTTATTTTCAACACACATATTACTGTATTAAAGCTTGTTTACTAATAAAGAAAATACTATATCTTTCAAGCTTCCTATCAACCGGAGCACTAACTGTTGTTTTTCCAACGTTTAATATCTGATTTTCTACAAACATGACTACCGCAAGTTTTTTTCTTTGGCGGTTTGTTTAAATGTTCTCTTTGGAGGCATTATTGAATTATTGACAATTTACAATAACCGAATTTTTAAAAGAAATAAAATGGTTTGAAAATATGAACGAAAATTTTTTTGTAATGTAATATACAATCTTAATATCAATATTGATATCGTTATACATAGTAATATTTGTAAATGTAATTGATTTCAAAAATTTTCCAATTTCATGAAATGGGGATCTCCAATCATTCCCATTTCATTTTCCGACTTCAAAATTTTAAAGACAAATAAAATTTTTCAAATTCCTAAAACACGTCACTTTTTTTTCAACTTTGAAACCTCTATTTATATCAAAATATTATATTAATAAGCAAGTATGAAATTGACCAATCAAATAACTTCTGATTTAATTTTATTATGTTTCTTATAAAACATTTTCGCAATGCTTTCATAACAAATTTTACGTTTTTATATTTAATCGGTAATATCAAATAAACGATTGGAACAAAATTTTATGATCTATTATAATCATCATCAAAGTCAAAAAAATCCGCCCATATAAACGTAATGTACTTAAGTATTGCACTCATAATACTGTACATTTTATTACATCATTACAAATATTTAATGCTATATGGAAATCTCATTAATTTACATCTTAGCGAACTTATTCAGTTTAAGTAAAACACGTATCAAGAATGCGTCATTGTTTACAATCCGTAAATTTACATTTGCCAATCGGAAATTAAAATCTCTCGTTGGATATGAGAGCGTTATTGATAAAAAGGGTGAAAAAAAATCTTTCTATACGTTTACGACTTTATCGCAATCAAATATAACATTTATTCATCTTTTCGATTGATATTATTTTTTATGTAAGCATATAGCATTTGTCTTTTTTGAACTTGGATTTATTCAATCATCTTTGTCGTGTAGTAATATTTTAGCTGGTTAGAAAGTATCAAACTTTAAATCACTTATTTAAGAATTTTATAACACAAAATTTTAATCAACATTTTTTTATTTTTTTTTATTCTTTAGATATTCCTTCACTTCAGCCAGTCCGCCTTATTGGAACAACCAAAAGAAGTTGGCAAGAATGTATCTTATGATGTTTAAAAAGAAGTCCTATATTTGACATATGTACAAATGTTAAACATATTATTTAATAAAGTTCAGAGCATTAAAAATCGTATTAAAGGCTTTTGCAGCCTTCTGTAAATAAAATCTAGTATAATGATGATTATATTTACGAAATACCACCGTTGCAATTACTATTCATTACTTGTAGCAAGAGTATGATGTAACTTTTTTTGTGACAATCTCTGTCTCAATAAATTTCAGCAAGTTTGTTATAATTTTTTACAAAGCAGTCTTTAAAATTTCGGGCGATCTGCATCAGAACCGGGGTCAGCTGGGCATTTTTATTTATTAACAAATGGGATACGACTTCATTAATAAACTTTCGGTGTTGTTACATTAAAAAATACAAATATGCATGCATGCACACGGGAAAAATTTTAAAATTACGTTTTTGATACAACAATATAGAAGTCTAATGAGCTAATCAAAAACATAACTATTGACATAGCTTTGTATCACCTTGACGAAACATTAAATGTCCTCCGTTACACTCTAGACAATTAAAGTTGCTTTTATTTAGAACACAAAATTTTTCCTTCTTTAATGAAAAATATGGACTCTAAACAACTTCGTACACTTGGCTACGATTATCAACATGGTATTGGTGTTGAGAAAGATGAAAAGAAAGCTTTTGAATATTTTATGAAAGCAGCTGAATTAGGAAATTCAGCTGCGATGTGTGATGTTAGTCTTTGTTATACATATGGCATTGGAGTAGAAAGAAATTACCAGAAATCATTTGAATATTGTAAGAGATCTGCTGATTTGGGTAATGCTAATGGAATGAATAGTGTTGGTTATAGTTATGAATTTGGAGAGGAGGTTGATCAAGATCATAATAAAGCATTTGAATACTATAAAAAATCGGCCAATATGGGTATTAAAGAAGCAATGTATAATGTTGCTGGCTGTTATCGAAATGGTATTGGTACAAAGAGAGATATTCAGAGTGCAAATTATTGGTTTAAAAAGCGTAGAAGTCTTTTGAAAACTAATAAATCACCAGATCATATCAATCCCGAACTTAAGAAAATATTAGACGATGAGAGATTTAAATTATCTTGGATTGATTATAATGATTGTAAAATTATCAAGGAATGGGGAAAAGGAGGATTCGCAACTGTATATTGGGCAAATTGGTACGACAGACTTAATAGTACGTATGAGGATGTTGCACTTAAAGTGATTCATAATTCAAACGAAAATGAGCAAGAGTTTATCCAGGAATTAAAGAATTACTGTGAAATTGGTTACGAGAATCCTTCGTTCTTGAACTGTAAAGGTGTGTCAAGAAATGATGATGGTGATTATATTATTGTTATGCAGATTGCAGCAAAAGGTTCGTTAAGACAAAACCTTGTAGAAGTATCACAATTGGAATGGAAAGATAAATTGAATATTTTGTACTATATAACTTTGGATCTTGAATCTATTCATACTCAGGAACTCGTTCACAGAGATTTACATGGCGGAAATATTTTGCAAAGCCAAGAATTGCAACACGCATATATCACTGATCTAGGACTTTCTAAAAATGAAAAGGACGGAAAAATTTGTGGTATTCTTCCGTATATAGCACCTGAGGTTTTGATGGGTCAACAGTATAAACAAGCATCAGATATTTACAGTCTTGGAGTTATCGCGACCGAGATTTCGACTGGACGAAGAGCATTTGATGGAATTCCGTTTGATGATTATTTTGCATTGAGTGTTATCGGTGGATCAAGGCCTAAATGTTTGGGACCTGATTGTTATATTGAATTAGCTATGAAATGTATGGATGAAGATTTTAATAAACGACCTACTGCAACAGGAATTATTGAAATTATTACTCATTGGTTAGATGAAATGGATCAAGAAAATGATAGCGAAATTAAAAAGCAATTTTTGGAAGCTGATAAAATTAAATCAGAAACAATAAAACAGATACATCCTCAAGAAATATATACCAGTAAGATATATGATACTAAAAAAATTTTGTATAATTTAAGTAAATCAGTTAGTAATATAGAGATACCAAATGAGTAATATTCTAGAAAAATGAGATTTAATTTTTTTGGTAATATTAAACAAGATTTTTAAAGTTTCGTTTGTAGATTATTTATTCTGGTTGTATAAATTTTTATTTATGTCTAAAATCAATAAATAATATATAAATATGATTACATTTTTAATTGTATTGTTCGATTTTAAAAATTTTAAAAATATCAAACCAAATTTATCACAAGAGATTCATCGTAAACAAATATGGTCTTCCAAGGGTAAAAACTTGTGGAATAATCAAAGTGAATTAGAAATAAAGAAGTTAATTTTACTAGTTGAGTTAATCTGGATGATCCTAAAGAACCATATTTCTCTTTTAAATTCTACTAAAGGTTCAATTAATATGTTTTTGAATGCTATGAATAAAGATTTTATTATATGTTTAAAGATATTCTTTAGAATAAAAAACTAAATAAATATTTTCTAGAAAGTAGTTTTAAACATAAAATTTTGTAAAAATTAAGTTGTCTTTATTGTGAGATAAAGGATGTGTAGTTCTGGATAAAGAGAAATTTAATGATTATATTTCAATATATATTTTGCAAAATTTTTTTGGTTTACATAATTTCGTTTAAAGATTTAATTCTTTAATTAGAATAAAAATTTGTAATTCATAGTATGTAAAACTTTTAAATTTGATTGTAATAATAGTGTTTATACGAATTATTTGTTTGGTCAGATTTCATATTCTTAACTGACTAGTGAATATATAACCACAAGTGATAGATTCGTGTTATAATAAGGTTCATATAATATGTAATAAGTTTTATAATAAGTTTATAAGGGTGTATTAACCAACTAGTAAATAGATAGCTACAAGGTATAGATTTGTATTATGATAGGGTTCATATAATGTGTAATAAGTTTTATAATAGGTTTTAAGAGTGAATTAGTGAAAAGATGCTATAAAAAGATATTGAGAGTTAATGATGTATTTGAAGAGTTTATAATTAAAGTCAATAAAGGTTTTATTAATGAATTGAAACCCCTGAGAGAACTACAATTTTGTGCTCAATGACTCTGATCATAGTAGTTCTAAGGTTGTTTTATTATTTTATTTTGGAATTCAAGTTAAACATATTACAGAATGTTGCTCTTCTCTTAGTTGAAAGTTTAGCAAATGTTATACTGAGATGAAGATGCAACCAAATAAACCTTTTATATTTTTATTTGTAATTAAATTATTCTTGAGATGGAATTTGAGCTGCAAATTCTTGTAGTCTATTTTATACCTGTTTAAAGTTAATAAATTTAAAATTAATCAAATTATCCAGTTTGATTAGGGTTCCAAAGTTTGATCCGGGTTTGATTTGAGTTTGATCAAACCCCAAATCAAACCAAACTCAAACTATAAATTTTATAAAGTTTGAGATCAAACCCAAATTCAAATAAAAAATAATCAAATTCAAATCAAACCCAAATACTATACTAAGTTTGATTTGAGTATGATTTGAAGTTTGCAAACTAGTTTGAGTTTGAATGA
>QKWP01002871.1:0-11230 GCA_003550325.1 Gigaspora rosea | reverse complement strand
ATAAAATCTCTATGTAAACAATATTTGTTTATATAGAGATTTTATATAGTCGGCCAATCGTTTTTCGACGATATCTCGCCATCCATTGGGCCGATTTGGATGATCTAACCACCATTAGATGCGTCTCGCCGAGCTCTACAATTTTAAATTAGTGGACATGTATCGTTAACTTAGTAAGAAAAAAAGTTTTAAATGGAAGCACGCCACATTTCGCCTATAGTGATTTTCATATGATCACTCTCTAGTTGACTGGTGGATTATCAATTAAAATATAAAAATATATTTATATTATTCAAACTCAAACTAGCTTGCAAACTTCAAACTCAAATTCAAACCAAACTCAAATTTAACTAAAAAGTTTACTTCAAATCAAACTCAAATATTTTTTTAAATCATAGTTTGGGTTTGGGTTTGATTTCAAATCAAATCAAACCCAAATCTGACCTAAAGTTTGATTTGATCCGGGTTTGTAGGAACCCTAAGTTTGATGCAATTGGTTATGATGAACCAATTTCAGATTATTTAGAGGTTTCAAAATTAAAATCAGAGAACCTTATTTTATTTTTCCAATTTATAATTCAACATAGTAAAAATGCAATTTAAAAAATTCAAAATACACAATGTATTTGGTAATTTTAAAACAGCTCATTGTCATTTTTTATTATGATGAGATTAATCATGAAGATTATAATAAGGGTGAAAGTATTTTACTGATTTTGTTATTTCAGAGTATCTAGAAAGATCTTGGTTTGTATAATCAATTTATAAATTGCAATATTTGATTATTTTTATATTAGATTTTCTTATATATATTAATTTATGAACAATTATAAATATTTTTTAAGCTCTTTATGTATAAAAATGTCAAAAAATCAATAAAATAAAACCTAAGTTATTAATTTTTATTTTTATTAAAAAAATAAAAAAAATAGAATAAACATATTTTACCAATCAAACTTATAGCTTTCCAAAAGTAAAAACCCAAGGAATAATCAGAAGAGCAACAAAAATAGTTAAGCATTTTTACCTAATAAAATAACTAAATAATTTTAAAAGTTGTCTGCCAAAAGATTGTAAAAACTAGCATTTTTTATTATGTTCTGCACATAGTACAATTTATCATTTTCTTAGTACTTCTATAGATCTTTTAATGAAATGTTTAAGAAGCTTTGCAAGATGAAATTTTGAATAAAGTTGTAAAAGATGTGAAATGTACTAGTATTTTTTTTTGAAATATGATGTTTTAGAATATATTAATTTTGTAAATGTTAATAAAGGATATAATAGTATAATTTTTTAAATATTTATTTGTATAAATTTTTTTGATAATTTTATAATTGATGTGTTGAAAGATAGTACTGTAGCATTTGTAAATTGATCTAAAATTTGAAAACATTTAGTTAGTTATGATATCATATTTTGTTCCAAATTAAAGTATTTGGTCTTGTGCCCTCAAACTTTTTTTACCAAAATCTAAGCATTAGAATGTTAACCTATTATTTACAAATGTCCTATAATAATTATATGTACAATTAATATTAATTAACCAATTAAGTATGTATATACAATTTATATTTATTCAACAACTAGCATATTCTCAAAATAATATAAGTAATGAAGTTTATTTATATATGTAGGCAAAATCTAATCAAGAATCATAGCATGAACCCTATCTCTATTATGGTTAATCATACATTTTTTTAAACAAATTGTTAAAATGAACAAAATTAAAATTAATACTCAGCCTAGTAATTTATTGAATGACTAAATGATTATAGTAATCATACATTGTTTTGAAACAAAATTGTTAAAGTGAACAAAATTAAACTTAATATTTATGCTAATAATTTTATTTAATGAAAAATGATTACCATTAATTATACATTGTCTTGAAAAACGATCATTAAAGTGAGGCGAATTAAACTTTATACTCACACTAGTAATTTTTAATGATTACTGTTAATACATTGTTCTAAAACACAATTGTTAAAGTGAACAGAATTAAACTTAATACTAATCCTAGTAATTTATTAAACGATTAAATAATTATGGTTAATCATATATTTCCTTGAAAACTACATACTTACTCTGGTAATTTATTGAACAATTAAATGGATTATAGTCAATCAAACATCGCCTTAAGCACAATCATCAAAATGAACAGAATTAAACTTCATACTCACCCTGATAATTTATTGAATAATTAGATGTTTCTCTTAAAACATAATGGTTAAAGTGAACTGAATTAAATATAATATGACAGGGTAAAACCTGCGACGCCAGCTGGTAAAACCCACGTTGATTGGCTACATCATGTAAAACCTGAGATAGTAATGTAAAATCCGCGTTGATTATTTATAATATGTAAAACCCGCTTTTTTTAGATATGTTTAAATAAATTCGCTTTTCAGTAGGTAAAACTTGATTTTTTTGGCTTAATATGTAAAAACTACTTTTTATTAGAAAATTCACCTTTTCCTTATAAAATCCACGTTTTACTAGGTGAAATTCATAACACATATTTGATTAATAGTTAGATAATCTCCTTAAGTATGCTCTCTTCATTCTCTCTAATACTCTCTAAATGCACTCCTAAATTCTGATCCAAATATATTTTAGACTTTATAAATGCACTTTTTTTTGTTTTTAAATGCATATTGTTAGAAGTCCGGTCTCTATGGAGTGCATTTAGAGATATCTCCATACAAGTATACCATACTAATTGTACTATATCGAAACTTATTTGCAAATCTAAGGAAAGTACTTTATAATACCTTACCGGTATTAGGCTTTTACTATTGTTAGCAAAACAAGTTTGGCGCTTACCATGTGATCTTTTTTCAATTCATTGCAGGAAATTTTGTCAGTTTTTAAGGGTGGCGTGTCTCACATGTAATCCTGATAAAACGATTCAAGCTGGACAAGTGGAAACAAGAAAGTCGACGATTGTATGAAAAGGTTTCAATTTAAAGAACTAATTTGTATGATTGCATTAAGTTCTTACTATTCAAGATGAACAAGTGAAACAAGAAGGTCAACGATTGCGTGAGAAAATTTCAACATAGAAGCGATTCGTACAATTGTATTATTGAATGGATCTTATCTGATAGACTATACGATGTCAAAAAGAATCGGCAAAAAAATTGGTTCTGTATTATCGCAACCTGTATTTTAGAGGATCATAGTGTCTCACATGTAATCCTAATAAAGACTCAAGATGGACAAGTGGAAACAGTGATCAACTTAAAACTAATAAATTAGATGTTATCAAAAAGATCAGTGAAAAGAGAAATCAGCTCTGTATATTCAGCAACGTGGTTGCATAGTATTTAAAAATAGCATACTATCTCACATATAATCTGATATAACGATTCAAAAATAGGCAAGCGGAAACAAGGATATCGAACGATTGATGAAAAATTTCAATTTAGAGCTAATTCATATGATCCCATTATTGAATGAATCTTATCTAATAGACTAGAGGCATCAAAAAAAAATCAGTAGAGGATTTGGTTCTATATATTCAGTAACCAGTTGAATTATATTTAAAAGGGTTATGGTGTCTCACATTAATCCTGATATAACGATTCAAGAATAAACAAATGGAAATATTGAGTCGATAATTGTATGAAAAGATTTCAACTCGGAACTGATAGATTAGACATATAAAAAAATCAGTAAAGGAGGAATTGGTCCTGTATATTATGCAACCTGGTTGAATAGTTGACAATTGCATTAAAAGAAATTTAAAGACAATCCATGTGATCATGTTATTTAATTGATCTCATCTGATAGACTAGACAGCATCAAAAAAAAGTCAGTTGAGGATTTGGTTCTGCATATTCAGCAACGTGGTTGGATGAATTTGAAAGGAGCATGGTATCTTACATGTAATCCTGATATAACGATTCTAAGATGGACAAATGGAAAAGGGATGTCAGCGATTGCATGTAAAGATTTCAACTTAGAGCTAATTCGTATGATCGCATTATTGAATGGATCTCATCTGATAAACTAGGTGGCATCAAAAAATAAAAATCGGTGAAAGAGGATTTGGTCTGTATATTCTGCAACCTGGTTGGAGGATATTTGAAAGAAACATGGAGTCACATATAACTGCTCAAGATGGATAAGTGGAAACAAGGTTGTAGACGATTGTGTAAAGATTAGAATTTAGAACTATTTGTATGATCAGGATCATCTCGTCTGATAGATTAGACGATATCAAGAGTTGGTTCTGTATATTCTACAACCTCGTTGGATGGTATTTGAAAGATTCTTGTGAACTTGGTGTTGTTGCTCTCAAAACCTTGTCTGGTTCTAATAAAAATTCTCATTATTTTTTAAAAGAGATGTTTTTATTTATTGTACAGTTTATTAAACACATATTAAACTAGTTCTTTATAAGCTTGACAATAATATGAAAGATGTCATACGAGGTACTTCTGTGAATGTTATTTTTTAAAGAGCTAAAATTCTTCAGTTGTCTTTTTTTTTTAAATCTTTTTGCCAGATATTTAAAGAATTAAAGTATTTGATCATTGTAATAGGGCAAGATTTAATGAGCTTTATTAGTTTTTTTTTGACAAAATTAAATTCTTACTAATCATGTAGAATCTTTTATAAATTATATTGCTATTTATTGGTTTAGTTAAAAAATTTTCAGAAAAAGTAAAACAAAATAATAAAGCTTACAAAACAATCTACTCATGTGGTTTTAAAAAAATGAAACTACAGTGTATTTTTATGCAATCATTTGAAGTTGTGAAGTCTTGAATAGTGATATGAATCAAAAATCGATTAACCAACTAATCGAATAATTGGCTAATTAGTTAATCAATTAATCGATTAGTTGAAAATCAATTAATATGTAGAGATCGTACGTACAGTACAGTACATATCAGATATTTAGCTAATCGATTAGTTAATTAATCAACTAATCGACCAATCAATTAACTGATTAATCGATTAATCAATTAATCAATTAATTGATTAATCGATTAATCAATTAATCGATTAATCGATTAGTTGATTAGTTAAACATAATCAACTATTAATCGATTTTTTAAAAATTTTCAACTAACTAATCGATTATGTTTTTTTGACTAATTCATAACACTAGTCTCGACACTTCAAAGACTAATTGTATTTCAAAAAGATTCCTGTAGTGCCGCTGATTTCGCGAAGTCATACCAGTATAATAATTTTTTAGCTTCGACCAAGATTTTTATGAACGCTAGTTGACACCCAAATAACTTCTAGTTGATACCCAAATAACTTTTTTCCAGCATGAGTTCACTACTTTAATTATATAAGACTGTAAGAGAGTCTTATAAAAAATTCTTTGGTAGAGAATAATCATTCATTTGCTAGACATATAGTAAATGTGATTCTAGTCAATAATGAAAAAAATCATCTAAATTATTGTGCTTAACTGGTTGATTTTTCACTAAAACCAAAATTATACCATTCCTAAAATTTCTGATAAAAAAATGGCGAACCTAAAATATGAGCAAGGGTCAAATTTTTGAATAAATTCTAAAAGTTCTACAATAAAATCGACAATTTAATCTTAATACATACTGCATTACTTTGATTTAATAGTAATATTATTAAATTCATTTTTACCAGTTAAATGTTATATAAATAATTTAAAGTTCATAACCTCATGAAAAATGGATAAAATATTCTACTATACCTTTTTGGTGAAAAATGAGTTAAATTCGTTTTACTGAACCCATGGTAAACACTATATAAATGATTTAAAGTTAGTCTTTGTGTTATTTTAGTTATGTAGAATCTCACAGAAAATGGGATACTTACGGGATAAGTATGCCACTACACTTTTTTTGGTAAAAAACAATTATTAATTTATGGTAAATATTAATTTGTATTGCCATATTACTGACTGCCACGCCGTTTTTGAAAAGAAACCCCAGCTGTAAAGTTAGTTTTCTTGTCGACTAAGATAATAATAAGACATGTGATAACAGTGGTGTTATCATTTTATAAATATTTAGGTTATAGTGCCAAATCTGACAATTGAATAGAATAGTGTAAAAATATGCTGTCACGCCTTTTTTAGAAAATTTTAAAGAGGATGGTTTCTTCTTCTTACCCACTATATTTGTAACCAAAATAAAACAAATAAAACGAGACATCATTATATAAAATTGGCCAAGTTATAGTACCAAACTACTTAATACTAACAATTTAATGGATAACTTATCACCCTTGTCTGTTAGCCATAACGCAAAACCAAGTATTGATTGGCATCCTCTATTGCCAAATCTTCAGTGCATGCAAGTGCCACTTACTGAAGTACCTCAGTACTGGACTTGTACACCTTTGACGTAACATCACCCGGAGGTAGTAAGCTTAGTGAAGGTTATCAAATTTTACCTAAGAACTGCAGAAATAAAAGTCGAGTAAGGTGTTTTCTGAGTAATATAAGATATACAGTATATGATGTAATACTTATTATTTTTTAATAAAGTTATGTGAAGGGGATGTGAAAACAATCATGCTTGTAGATGAACATGCGAAACAATTGTTCAATTCAACATTCGCATATGTAGGATACTTGGGGTGCTCCACTCGGGTATATGTGATAAAGAGTATACTTATTCATTATCTTTAGTGAATTTATGACTAACCTTATTTCTTAAAAAATGGTTGTAAAAAAGATAAATGCATTTGGAAAGGTCGTATCTCAGTCCTCCAAAACAAGCCACTTAACTTATATAATATTGAGTATCATGAAAACCATGACCCTGAACACGTTCGAAAAAAACCATTTCGAATGTCAAATTCAATAAGAAAACCAATTACAAAAAGAGCTGCAAATGTAACTCCTTCAATGATGGCAACAGGTGAGTGTTTTTTTTAAACCTTTAACCAAAATAGTAAAGGAGCGTTATTAATATTCTTTAAAGTCCAGCTTTTAATTTGACAATTTTGTCTTCAGAGCTCATGAATAGTTCGAAAATTCTTAATACAACCTTAATACACTGGCAAACCAAGTTCAACCAACATCCACCCGATTCGCGCCCAATCTTGAGTCAATTCAAAATGCTCTTAAGTACGATAAAAAGTTGCATTACCCAAGCATATCAGAGTTTGAGAAAGTAAGGAATTAGATTTTTATTTATTTATTTATTTATTTATTTATTTTGCTTTGGTTAATCATCAGCAAAATTTATATATAGATATATATCGATTACTAACCAAACAGATATATATCGATATTAATCACCCCTATCGATTCTAATCGTTTTAGAAAGTAATCGATACTTATCTGGTCTTATAGCTATCGATAGTAATCGATAGCGATTTGAATCGATAAATATCCGGTTTTATAGCTATCGATAGTAATCGATAGTGATTTGAATCGATAAATAACTATATAAAAATCGAATACATGATTAAAATCAACTCTAATTTATTAAAAGTTTCAAATAAGCATATATATTATAAATAATAAATTTAAAAGCAAACTATCAATCAATTCAATATTAATGCAATCTCATTTTTTATTAGCATTGTTACAAATATAAACAATACAATTAGAAAAAATAATCAATCTGCAATTAGCTAATATAAAACTATATACCGGTATTAAGAAAAAGAAAAGAAAAAAAAAAAAGAAAGAAAGAAGAAAAGAGGGAAAAAAGAAAAGAAAGAAAAAAGAAAGAAAGAAAAAAGAAAGAAAAAAGAAAAAATCAACAAAAGAAAAATAAACCCAATCCATCACTATTCATAAACCCCAAATGCTTCATTCATTTCCTCTTCTGAATATTGCATTGAGGAGCCCGATCGTGATAATGGTTCAGGTGCATAATCGGTCTAAGGAGAGTTCACTCAAGACCTATGTTCATTAGCCTCCAGCTCTTCATCCATTATTGCTTCGGCAGAACCAAAAGAGGGACCACCACTATTGTAATCATTCTACAATGTAAAGCCCGTTAATTTTGTGTTGATATAAAGCGATATAAAGCGATATATGACAAACACTTACCAAAAACTTTTCTATGCGGTGTTTCATACGTTTCTGAGTACATTAGACACTTCGTGACTGAGGGTTTAGGATTATATCGCACACAGCCAACGTGAACGCACAGTGATCGTGGGTTAAGGTAGGTACCGCAGCCGTAGAGAAGGCATTCCTTGCGATCAAATCAATCCAGTAGGCGCCACTTTCATTTTGTACAAAAAGTGAGCAGAAGCAATCGGCAACCTCAACACTTTGCTTCCACCTCACAATCCCGGATGCACCAGTGTTACTTTTCAATAGGGGGAGCTTTTCAACTCCAAAAACCTTCCAAATCGAATTTCTAACGTTTTGACATGCCGCGCCCTGGTAATTTTTCATTTTTGCCAGCAACTAGTAAAATAAAATAATGAATGTTATTGTTATAAAAGTATAAATAAAATCAAATGAATATTAAAAAAAATAATTAAATGATATTATGCGATCAAATGAATATTAAAAAAAATAATTAAACGATATTATGCGATCAAATGAATATTTAAAAAAAATAATTAAATGATATTATGCGATCAAATGAGTATTAAAAAAAATAATAATTAAACGATATTATGCGATCAAATGAATATTAAAAAAAAATAATTAAATAATATTATGCGATCAAATGAATATTAAAAAAAAATAATTAAATGATATTATGCGATAATAAACGTGAGAAATCAACATACTCCACTGAGCCATTCCATATGAAAACAGTTTGTGAATTTATTAGCACTAATGTTAAATTCAGGATATTTGTTGTCAAGGTAGTTCTTCAAGGACTCTTTGATTATTTGTTGAGACAGATATAAATTTTGCGAAAATAAACATTTTACCACGTTTGTATATATATCCTATAATTTAAATTGTATAGTTTAGAACTTGCCCACAGCTTATAGTTAAATAAAGCAAAGCCAGAGCTACTTACATCCAGTACTTGAGGGGAAAGGTCACTTTCCTTTTCTTTTCTTAGCCGTTTTAATTCGTCTTTGATTTCCTTTACATCTCGGCGAAGTTCCTTCACTAACAGATACAAGTATCTGTTTTGCTTGAGTATCTCCTGTTCATAACCTGCATTATTAAGTTGGGGGCGATCTCCAACAAAAAAGGAGAAGAAAAAAAAATTTTTCAAAAAAAGAAAAAAAAAGTGGTTTCCGTTCAAAAGCATTCAAAAAAAAAAAGTGGTTTCCGTTCAAAAGCATTCAAAAAAAAAGTGGTTTCTGTTTAAAAGCATTCAAAACAAAAAAATACATTCAAAACAAAAAACACTTAAAATAGTTACCATTTTGTCTGCGTGTTTGATTTTGATTGGTTGATCTCTCACGTGATTGACCTCGAATTGGAGATAGGGATCGATTTCTATTTTCTGAAAAAGAATGGCGAAAACGTCGAGATTGAGATAGCTGTCGAGATTGAGTTGGCTGTCGAGATTGAGATGGTTGTCGAGATTGAGATAGTTGTTGTCGAGATTAAGATGGTTGTCGAGATTGAGATGGTTGTTGTTAATTATTTTTCATTCTTGAAAAAATATTATGAACGCTTGCAATACTTTCGATTGAATCTAAAGAATCATAGTCAAAATAAATATTAATATCGAGATTAGGAGGGTTAGCAATATGATTAGAATTATAAGCATTAGTTGTTTCGGTATTGGATGTTTTAGAAGGGTTGTTCGAGTTGTTTGACATTTTCAAAAATGAAGAAAATTATTTACTTTCAAACGACAAAAATCCGTTATTTTATATATTTATTAAATCTAATGAGGTAATCGTAAGTTATCGTCATATAAAGAATGAAATACTTATTTTTCGTTTTGTCATTATACTTGTACATGGGATTTATCGCATTGTTAATTTCTGTCTGAGAATAAATTGCATATGTTATTATACCATATAATCGCATAGGGGCATTATTTTGAATTTTGGCCCGAATTAAGTTTAATTTAGGCCAAAATAGTTTAAACTGATTTATATTGATAATGTGATTAATATCGATAGTATTCGATTTAAACCAATTTAAACTATATTCTTCTAAATAAAGACTAATAAATGCTACTTATAAGGTCAAATGTTTATGCTCTTAGCAATAAGTTATATAAAACAGATTACATGGAGCTAGCAATAACTAATTCCATAGAATAACAAGTTAAACAAAATACTAAACTCTAATATTATCGATATTGCTTTATTACTATCGTTTTTCCATTTCTTCATCTTTATTCTCTTTTCTTCTCTTTTCTTTCGGGTTCTCTTTTTCTCTCAAAATGCATTGGCAGTGTGAGTATTGCAATAGAGAATTTTCAAAACCAAACGCATTAACTCAACATGTTTCACAAAAACATCCTCACTTTCAAAGTTCCCCAAATCAGGAAGTCTCCAATAAACAAGTGGATGATGATATTTGGGATCTTCTAGAAGATTATCCTAATTATGATTCTTCAGAATATGGGGTAAATGGTTAATTATCTTCTTATTAATATAGTAAACGTTATTAATCGATTATTTTCATATAGAGCGAATATATGGAAAGATCTGCAAGCTCAGTTGAGCATGAGCATTCTTTCATGGAAGCAGAACTTCATCAAATGGATAATATGACTCAAGACGATACATCTCAAAATACATCTAATGTGAGTGATATCGAAGACCATAAAGATATATCGTTTGCAACTGAGACATATGAAATATGCCTTGAAGACTATGAAGGGGCCTCATTTGATGAAGCTTTTTAGGACTTATATCACCCACGAACTGTTGAATGGCCTAACGATGCATATCATGAATTTATGGAGATTATTAATAAATATCGGCTGTCAAATTCGGCTGGTAATGCTTTTATAACCTTCTTCAATAAATTCTTGAATTTGGATATTTCGCCACTTCCACCATCAACAAGGGCAGGAAAGGAATTTCTTGATGACACTATCGTTCCTTATATGATGTTTAAGGAAGTTCCTGTTAAAACGTTTCAAAACGTTGAATATGTATTTTACTATCGATCATTAATAAAGACTATAAAGTCTTTATTAATGATCGATAGTATTAATCAGTCACTGGTCCTTCAATATGAAGATAAAAAAGAAGTAAGGAACAGTGTAGAGTATAGAATTTTCGGGGAACAATACCATAGTAATTGGTGGAAGCGAGAAGAATCGGATTTACTCCTTGGGCAGCATTTGCTGTCGCTTATACTTTATTTGGATGC